>JAQGAP010000167.1:0-56213 GCA_034697805.1 Orchesella bifasciata
TTTTTAAAAAATTTGCTTCCCAAACCCATAAAAAGTCAAAAAACCCAGGGCCTAAAAACCCCAGACGGAGTTCCTTGCGATCAAGCGGATATGACTCTTTCTTATTTCTTTCTGCATGATAATACTTTAACTCTGGTTCAACGAGACGACAATATTGTGCGGGGAATTTTACATTCTCTGCGCTCTTTCTTTATGTATTCATATGATTCCTGGAAACCCATGCGTGCATATATGCACATCATGATACGGCGCATGGAGCTCACTATACATCTTTTTTTGGACAACGGTTAATAGTGCAGTGCAGTGTGTCCTTCTTTGGAATAAAGCATGAAATGTAATCTAATGCTCCAAAGAAATTGGGTGGAGGACGGAGGACCTCATGGGTTCATAAATGTGCCAGCATGCGGTTCACATCAAAAGTATATTTCATGAGATGAGTTGGTGCTTTCACTGAGAGAAAGTGAAACAAGACAAGCGAAATATAGAGCATTGCATGGTACAAGAGCACACGTGTACAACACTCATCCGCACTAACTCTTCATCACAATGATCATATATCGTCTTGCTTGCACGTTGAAATGTCGAGAGGAGCAAAATATGGTTTTAAAATGCTACGTTTTTAAACTAGGGTCCGCTACTGAGCGTCTTCGTACCATTACATTTCTCTTATTTTTGTGTGTCCCCCGATTATAAATAAGTACGTAGTACAGTACAACTCATAATAATCTCGTATGCTCATGCGGTGTGGTACTTACAGCTGAAGTTTTTATTTTTAAAAGAAAGTAAAGATGTCTTTTAGTTTTCATGAGTTTTAGCTCAACTCCACCGCTTGCAGAGGAAACCAGGTCCGAGCTATTTCTTGCTGACGTTAGTTATACATGCTGCTGCCTTTGGTTGGTTACTTTGTGTCAAACCATAATAATTTCGTATATGCAAAAAATAAAAAATGGGGTATCGTACGAAAGTATGAAATCGCATCCTTGGGACACCACAGAGATTCATCCAAACTCGCTGATGTAGCCAACAGCACTAGTATATATACTGCTGTGTTTCACTCAAGCAGCAAATCATGGTTTGGACAGCCTCCAGCCTTGTTTAAAGTCGCTCGTTTCTCCAGATCTGTTCGAACCCGTACTTTTCCTTTGGATCATCATCTGCCTAATGCCATGCCCTTAAACTAATATTCATATTACGACGAATAATGGCCTTCTCTACTTCATGCACCCGGTTATACAAAACACGGTATTACAACACGGATTGAAATAAAAATATATGGCAGGGCGGACAATGAGGTAGTAGTATTGAAAGCAGGAGCAGACTTTGGTTTGCTGGCTCTGGCAGCGAAAGTATACGACAATTTTTTGCACATGTGTATGAATAAGAATACCACCAAGTGATCGTTTCAAAAGGTTCATATCATATTTGGATGTGACTTTTCTATCTTGAAGAAAATTACATCTATTCATGCACCATTTTTATCATTCGCATACGTGTGCACGGTTAGGTACATACGTGGTTTTGGTACAATACAACAAAATACAAAAAATTATTCTGCATCACCATCAACCTACTACTACAGCCCCCCTATATGCTAATGCCTACCCAATATCTGAATAGCTTGAGGAAAATAAGAGATTCTAGAAACTAGAAGACTATAAAGTGAGTTGAGCTCAACGAAAAAGCACGACACGGCACACAGTGAAGGAAAGGAAACGGAGGGACAATGTTATGATTACTATGCGCCGCTTCTTCTATTTTGTTGATGGGAAATGGTGGCAGTACAAAGTTGTGTTTAGTGGTGGCTGTAGATGTGAGACAACTTCATTTTTCAACGACATGTATAAACATCAGGACCAGAGACCCACTTGCGCCGCGCTCCACCATCGTTGTAATAATTGCTCAGTGACCTAGATTTCGAATTTCTTTTCTTTCCTTCATGTCCGTTCTTTACGTATGCATTCCGTTGTGCTGGATTACTTTTTTATCCGCTCCGCTTCTCGGCTTTACCGTAACATGGTTGGATGACAAATGTAAACCAAATCTGTATATGAAAAGCAATGCATTTACAACGGGAAAAGGTAGAAGTATTAATATATGTCTAGGGCTTTAATATGGTTTGGTAATACTCCTTCGAAACAAGTGATGGTAACTCGTGATTTCACTTCTGCAGCTGCTTCTGGTGGCGACAAAGAAAATTACTCAAAGGTTATGCAAACGTGTCATCAAATAATACAGAGGCATATTATGGTTCACATGCTGGCGACACCAGAGATTATAAATAAATTTTCTCTGTCTAATATTCCCATAAAGTTTGCAACTTTTCCGAGACATAGAACTCCAATGCTTGGGTGTTTGTCTGTGTCCACTTTTTCGTGCTTGGTTGTGTACGCTTTTGGTGTAATAAAAAGGGAATGCATCATACACAAATTGTACAACACAACTCAATTATTTGTGTAAGTGTGGAGGCTTTTTTTTTCATTTTATTTGAGTTATGTTTCAAATGTTTTTCTCTCTTTCGCACTCCCTGTTTTTGTTATTGCGCTAAAGGGAGTTATAATTCATGAAAAATTTGGAGATATTCATGATTTTATTTGCTTACTTACTTTCACAAAACGCAATTATTTTTTAGAATTGCAGGGCAGTTGGCTCACAACTGCTCCATTAGTGTTTGGAAGATAAAAGAGCAAGAGGAAAGAAACTGGAAATGAATTGTTTATGATGTTGCAGTTGTTATTCATTTGAATTGTCAAAAATTATCAAAAAATAACGAAAATTGGAATACTAAAAGTTTACCCTTTGTGCTGAATGAGAAGTAAATCTGGCCTACGTAAAACTATAGTGGTTGATTTCTTCTGAGTATTGCCACATTTACTATTTGGTATTCATTTCTCATGACAATCTGACAAGCAGGATATAATCATGTAGGAGTAGAAAAGGCTCTGCTGTAAGTGGGAAGGCTTTTTGACCTTTCACAATCTACATACTTACACTGTTGTGTAAGTGAATTCAATCAAGTGTTGATAAAAATGAGCAGGGGCACGACCTTTTGTTATAGAGACACTGGGGCCACTTGTAACGTTTCAACCTGAGTAATATTGCCTGTTGTTTTGCGAAGTTAGAGAGAAGATATGAGGAACTAATTACTACTCCAGCGATTGATGCACTTGAATTCCAGTTTCTTTGAGGCATTTTCCCAACCTAGGGGAGAGCAAAGAATGCTTTTTGACTTGGTGAAGCTGAACGGGAAATTTGCCTCAAAGACATTGGAATTGAACATTCTCTGTTCCATGAGAAGAAGAGAAGCAATATATGATGTGATGCGCATCGAGTAGATAATAATATGGGCTGTTGAAGTTATCTTTGTGCACATTACCGATAAAATGAGAGGGCTTTTGAGCTGTGACAAAATGGATGATGATGACTCAAATAGAGATGATTTGACATCCGTTACAATGCAACATACTCGGTATTTTCTTTGAAGATTTTTTCCTGTGAAAATTGAAGAAAAGGGGAAAATAATGGGAAAGAATGCGAGGGGAGCATGGTTGAATCTATATCGAATATATATGTCTACAATCATTCGGCACTTCGGTTTAACTAAGCTATGTATCATCATAATATGATATCTAATACCACCTCTTTTGTGACATTATGGAAATATAATACTTCATAATAGCAATGGCAAACAGACCGAGACTGTGACAAGACAATTTGAGAAGGGACAACCCTCCTTGATGTTAGACATAATGTTTTTTCGATACGAAAAAATTGTAGCTTGTACTGCTCATATTTTCATAACTGCCTGCACTTTTTCGTTACAGACACTGTATCATTTTTTTGCTATATTGTATAATATGTCCTTTTATATTGACGTGCTCAAGAACTACAAAAAAGAACTGTTCTTCCAACAGCTTGTCTTTTTCGGAGCTGTCCATGAAAAATGGATGAGTTGAGTTTCGCGATTTGTTGACAAACGATCAATTACAGTCCATTGTAAATATAATTCAGATTGCCAATTCACGCATACATTTATAATTGTAGGAATCAATGAATCGATACTCCCATAAAACGTGATGACAAGAAACGAGCCACAATAAAAAGAAACCATTAGAGGTTACATAATATTGAGTTGCATGTGATAGCCATAGCGGGTAAGTGTCCCAATTATAGTAATTCAATGACGAAAATTGTCAAAGGCACGTGAATGAAAGTTTCATAAACTGACAGTAGTCGTGGTTGAGGTGCTCGTGGGATGATGCAACTTTTTCTGGATGTGCATGACAAATTTTCGCGAATTTCAATCACCTGTCTGTAGAAAATTTGAAAGTAACAAATCATTTCTCTTGCGGTAATATTTTGCATCACGTCATGTTGCTGCATTCATAGATATTCGATTAAGTTAGAAGTGGACTTGTGTGTTGTTGGTCACGAGAAATTAAAATTGAGCCGTTGATGTCGTGACGGGTTCAAAAGCTGGAGTTTTATCTCAAAATCAGTATCAGGCACACGATCAAGCTATCAAAAAAGTAGGAGGATTAAAATTTGTTTCTGCTACATTTAATTTGGGACAGATCGTAACCCGGAAATGTGAGCGGCGAGCGAGTAACTTTTCTTTTTCGCTGTTGAGCACGATCAATCAATTCGCAGCACTGATTTTTTTGTGCTTTCTCTCTGGAAAAATTGCAACGTGCCTAGTGGTTAAGCTTTGTGTATTCTGAAAACGATTTGGGTTTACCAAATTACAATCGAAAATCATGTTTGCTACTGAAATCTTCCAAATGTGTGGTTAAAACAAAACCATTGCATGTGTCGTTAAATGTTGGCTTTTCTAAAATCGATAGTTGCGGGCTAACGTAGGTAATTTACTTAAACAAAAGAACTTGCAGCATTGTGGTTTTGCTACATTGTATTTGCCAAATTCCAACTACGTGTGTACATACATAGCAGTACTTTTATATACTCATATTACCCATGAAGATTATATTATTCAACTGAAGTTCTTTGTGCGTATGCGACTGGATTCGATCCGTCAATTAGATGTTTCCATGTTGTGCGTCCTTCCATATGTCAGCTTTTTTATTTGCTTTGGGTACATATTAGCAGGTGGTTTATTTGCGATACGATGATGCATGCAGCGCTCTTTACTGACTGGGATAGTTGAATTTGTAATTTGTAACTATTCGTGAAGTATAATTTTACGATTCGCATAAAGGGTACATATCAAAATATCAAAGCATACACAGCACGCATTGTTTGCAAAATTATTGATTAGCATATCGGATTTTCCCCCTCAAGTTGAACGAAAGTGGCAGCCAAATTACGGAAGAGTTTTGTTTTATATTGGTTGAATGCAGCGTTGCGCTGCTTGTTTTCATTTTAATTGGGCGTCTAACTTTCTTTCTCTTCTCGTCCATATTCCTACCGATAGCATCGAACACCACAATGCTGTTTTCCAAACCAACAGCAATGGTATCACATGAGTATCGTTCGTTCATTCAACGGGTTTTACATTACATTGTTAGTGAATCCAAAAGGTCATCCTCACTTAATTCATCGACTACATATTTCCACGTAGCCAGATATAGATGCATAAATACGTTTTCCTATTCGTTCCGCCGTTACACAGCAAGGACAGAAAAAAGAAAGTGAATGATCAAATGTCTGGAAATTTGATGTATGTATCTCCTATTCTCCACATTGCTATTGCTCACCCCACTTTAAATGGAGCCCACTATCACATTTGCTTGTTGTCAGCGTTTGTTTTCTAACCTAATCAGGATAATGTAGTTCCCAAGTCCGTACCATCAACCATCATTCCTTCAGAAGATACTTTTCCTCTAATTTAAAAAGAATTGAATGGGCCTAGAATAGTAAGTATAGTCATGTCCGTTTGTTTATTTAAGCACGTACATATATCGCTTTCATTTCAGCTATACTACTAGAACAGTAAGTGGTGAATACTGTAAAACCTTCTCCCTTTCTTTTCTCCATTCTCCAGCCATATCACCATCAACAACAGCTTGTAGTAGTAGTGGATGTACTACGTAAGCACTTTCATTGAATAGTCGTTGTAAAAAGGAAGGACAATCTGATAAGAATCTAAGTGAAACCTGAGAGTTCCCATCAGGAATGAGAGTAGCGTAAGTAGGAGTAACATGCTGTTGGAGAGTTCTAGCTCGAGTGGAATGGAATTAGATAACGGTAACGCATGAGGGTATGTATACACTACAAAAACAACATTTTCTGCCTTATTCACAGTACACGCTATAGCCTGTATAGAAAGCATTCCAATATTTTATACAAACCTCCTTTTTGATTTCACTGATGCTGTTCCTGTTTTCTGGTGCAAGTTGCAATTACCTAATTTCATATAATGTTTAGTTAATGGAATGAAGATAGGGAGTCGATGAGATAATAAGAAGTGAGACAACTGGTGGACATGGTTGACTTGGTTCTTGTCGTTTATACATTTTTCAACGACGAAGGGAGTGGTAGCAGTGAAAGTAGCGGTTTAAGTGGGAACAAGTTGTTTGGTTTTTGTTGTAACTGATCTTACTAATGCAAAGTTACAGACCGTCAGTTTGTGTGTGTGTGCGTGGAAATGGTGTATTTGGCTAGTTAGCAGCAGGGAAAAGTTTTTCTTTGCTCAACTGGAATATAACTCATGATGCAGATCACTGTTTTTAGCTTGTAGTTAAAATAAAATTAGACATGACATGGAGCGAGCCAACCAACCTTTTTTGGGAAGAGAAAAAGAGGGTATCTCTCCTCTCTACAAATTGTATGGTCATGCCATTACATGTACAGCATTAGTTTTGTAAGACGTAAATGTAGAGAGAAAAAGAAGTACATGAAAACGGAAAGTTTTTGGTCTGTATTTTCACTTTTCACTAACAGATTTGGCAAACCTCCTTTTTCTCGTGTGCTTCGTCTATATCTCCCGTTTCGTTTCCCTTTATGCAAGGATCCTGCACTACATTCTATTTGGCTTTCCCCTACATTATTGCATACATATTTGCTCACAAAAGTGATGGGATGGTGGTGGTTCTTTTTCGCACAGTGCGGAAACATACATAATTTTAGGCATCTAATGTCACTATGATTTGATTGTGCTAGCGCTAACTGCATTACGAAATATATACTACACCACTACCACTGCACCGCCTCTTCCACTCCACTCTTTCTCCTCTCTGAAGATCGTAATGTGACAGTTTAGGACAGAGGTAATGGGAAATGTTTGAGAAAGATCTTTTTACGAGTCTTATCAAAAGGTTAAAACTTTAAACTTTAAGATCTCCAGCAGAACTAAAGTTACTGACGATGAGAGTGCTCAGAGAGATCTTCCTCACTCTGGTTTGCCCACAAACATTATGGGGCACGATAAACTGAGTGAATGAATGAAGCTCAAAACTAACTTTTTTATACTAATTTTCCAGATAGAAGTCACAGAAAACGACGTTGATGATGATGATGATGATGACGATGAGAAATGGAAATAGATTGCGTAAAGAAAGAAAACTTGTATGAGTCTTTAACTGGGGAAAAATATGGATGATTGCTGTGTAAAAGAAAGTAGGCTGCATGCAAGCACAGCACTTCGATAGCGGCAGATAGTGTGTCTTGCAGACTTTTGTGATGTAATCGTTGCTTTTACTTCTTTTCTTTTCCTTTAGCAAAGACCCACGCAAGTTTTAGCTTTCATCTATATCTGCCAACTGTATACTTATGGTTTTTAGTTGGTCAGAAAAAATCTCATTAAATTCAGATCAATCGGCTATATATGAAAGCATGCATATATAATCAAAGAGTTTTTACTGCTGGGTTGAGGGCATAAAAGGAGAAAGTTGTGTTACTCTGTTTGTGAGCACTACTAAAACGGATAAAATATTTGATGACATTTTCCATACTTTTCTACCTCCTCCTACGTTCAACCTCTCACAGTTGTCAAATGTCATGAGTTGTTGGAAACTACCAAGTGTTTCAAGTTTTTAATGAGTTTTCCTTTTGTTCGTAACGACCAACGATTCTTTGAAATTAAGTAATTCCAATTGTCGGAAGTCAATATCACAGAGGGAATTAAATTCTTGGTGTATGTATTGTAATCATCAGCTGCTAAAAGTTGTAATTCGGATTTCAGAAATGAATACCTCTGGAACAAGAGAACTTCAAAGCTTTTTCTAAGCTTATGACATTCGTAACACAGAAATTTTTGGAGATACCTGGTAATACCTACATTACATAAATCTACGTATATATATAATTCTCTTCATGTCGATGAAACACCTCGGGACACTGCTGCGTAAATCTTTAAACAGCTTGTGAATCAGATTAGTAGCAGCTCACGTACATACCGGGAGATTATGGATAATAGGACAAAATGAAGCTTGAATTGAGTCCGTGTGGGATTCTTCGTAGGTGATTTAACATGAGCTCCATCAATTCAACAGCAAACAAACTAGTAAAAATTGGTATGCAAACATATGTGACAGATTCGGAGCAAAGAGCCACAAATGTTAAAAGGCATGAATTTATCATGCCACATTAGCGCATATCAAATATTACTCTCAAGTCGTAAATATCCGCTTCTTTGATCTCTCAAAAGCATAACACGGTGAGCAAACATGACTATCACAAATATCATTATTTTGGTCATAATCTGCCTGAATAAATAACGAGGAAATATTTCGACTTTGACTTTTCCAACAACCCTCAACGTTTAAGTTGGGAACGGAGCTGTTTAACGGGATTTTCATATTCCCATTATTTGTATGATTCACCAAAGGCTTAAATGCTGATTTATGCGAGTACCTTGTCAATATTATACGGAATGGCTTGTACTGAAATATGAGTGGTGGCAAATGGAATGGTACTGATGTGGGTTTTCTTCGTATTTATTGTATCAAGTTTCAACATGAAAATGTTGGAGTATGTAAAGCGTGCAACGCCGAACTACGCTGAACAAAGAACATACTTTGTACAACGAAATTGCAATGATATCCAAAACCTTTCCTTTCACCCTTTAAAGGTCGTTCACATTGTGATTTGTAACAGCTTGTATAACTCCAAGGAAATATACTTTGAGGTTAGCTGTGTTCAAAATAACGACATAATACACCGCAGACAATATATACCAGAATATAACATTTTGCTATGAAAGATAATTTTTGTTTCTTGGAAAATGCAGCTGCAATATGTTTCACTTCTGACTGCATGCATTCATGCATTCCTTGTCAGTTTCAAATTATAGACACAACAATAAAGCCAACAGCGACCGACTGCAATGCAATGACAAATACATATTATATCTCCCATAAAGGGCAATATAAGAGAAGCTTTCTCTTAGTATACTGCTATGCGTAGTAAAAAAAGAAGCTCAGGAACACACGCACTCAACTACCCTTCCATTTAATTCGTATTATTTGTTGTGGTTGAGTGAGGTACGCAGGATGCAGTAAACTGGAAACCGCGGAAATGGAGAAAGGAGAGTGACTTGAAGAATAATAGAGATTCTTTTCAAGACAACAAGTTCATATTATACGCACTAACGATAAGAGGAAGCAGTGTCAAGGGAATATGTGCACACTACATCGCATGTAATACATATTACACCAAGATGAATGAAATGGAATGCAAAGGAGCAAGGAATGGAAAGAGTGCACGTTCACAGCGAGGCATCTAAAATATTTTTGATGTATCAAAATGTGATATGTCTTTGGTAACTAAAGTACAAGATAAATTTAGTTCCCCTATATGTTTTCACCTTCTCCATATGAAGAGCAAAAAAATTATACTCACCAGCAGTCTCTCGCTTTCATTTTCTTTAAGCTTTATATAAATATTGTTCTCATCTACAATTTTCTCTGTAGTCTAGTGATGGATAGATAATCTGATGGCAGTTGCAGGCATGCATTATATGACCAAAAAATGCACTTTCTCCACAGGAGGAACACCCATACATGGTCATAAACAGGAATGAAATACCCATACGTATTGTATGCATACTCACAGAGAGAGAGAGAGTCATCACATGTAGTCCCGTATTTCTTGGCGTCGTCGACGTTTCTGTCGTTACCTTTTACGACGTCCCATGCCAGCAATATAAACTGGGAGATGGTTGAGAGAGTGAGGTTGCTTGCTTTCTCGGATGTAAGCATGCTGTTTCGTGTCGTGTTGTGAATATTACGGACTTTTTGTGTCCTTGTCTCGACAAATAAAAAAGAAGAGAAAGTTTTTCTTCGTATCAAAAAAAGCGTGCATACAAGAAATTTTGTATGTACGAAAAGAAGGTCTTGTATTATGCATACATAGGTAGTACTTGATTTACATTATGTTGTACAAAGAAAAGTCAATTTGATGTAGTAACGTGATATACAGCAATATACTGTGTGTACGTGTTTCTTGTGTGACATTTTCATGCATGCTATGCGTTTCATGATGATCATGATCGTGAATCGTGATCATGATACGCCGGTCTTCCCAAGCAAGTCACACTTGGGCTGCAGTGATACACTAGTCCGCATCCGCTTTGATCATCCACTCGTGAAAAATAGATTGAGCTTGCTGGAGCCCTCTACGATTTGAATGGAGCTCGAACCCTCTTTTAAAGCGTAGAATAGATGCACTGCAGTGTATGCAGTTTGTTTGCCAAAGGGATGATTTTGAAGTGGATGTATATGTTTGTTAAATGTATTTCCCTCAGTGAATGGGGGCTTTAGAATGCTTCATGTGCAACTTGAATTTGAATTCACATGCTATATGTATTTTTTTTTACAAAAATTCAATTTTACCATTAATAATATATTAGCTTTTGATACTTGATATCTTTGATTAGCTGTTAAGCCTCGAGTTGCAAAGAAAAACATGAATACGCTAACGATAAAACTAGAACTATGCATAGCAGTAGAGTATATAAATTACGTTAATTAATTAAATAATAATCCCTTTTGCCCAATGCATGATTTACATATATTTTTAACATATGACGTGAAAAAAAACGTAACTTTTCTATTGAAAATCACATAGATCTAACATCAATGTCATTAATATTATTATAGACTAATTGTATTTCATTTCACTACTCAATTATGTTTAGATGCATAATTTGAAAGCTGTTTTAAAATGTAAGATAAACTGTAATTTTTGATGTATACGACGTACACTTTGTAGTTTCATCAATTTGGCTGAGCACTTGCTATTGAGGGTCGACATTTTGCGCATTATTTTGGTCATTGCAGTACGGACATACTTGAAAAATGCGTGACGATTAAACAATACGTACTAGCTCATTTTATTTAATTGGTCATAATTCCATGTTTCAGGTGAATGAGATTACGATTTTTGCCTCGCCAAACTCATGTTCATCAAATTAATTTCGAAACCTTCGTAATATGAACTACAGCGACGGCAATTGAGGTACTATTAAGTGGAGTTGTTAAGTGGTAAACAATTTCTGAAAGCTAAAGGTGTTTTAAGGTGCAAGTTTTAGTTCATCCTATATTGTTCATATCAAATAGTACTTGGCGTGAGTCCATAATAAAATATGTATACATACTTACTTTCCAAAAAAATATACGCAAAAGTCAACACAACACGCCAACATGTTTTCTAGTTATACTCAAAATTATAGCAAAAAGGCTGCTTCTCAATGTAAGAAATCTGAAAGTTGGGAAAGTTGAAAGCAAAGTAAGGAGAGAAAGCGTGCGTGCTATCAAAATATTGAGCATCGTCTATTGAGCACTTGATACAAAGTAGTTTCTACAATGCATGAATTTCTTTTTAAATTTCAACCAATCCTATCTAAACCCCAGTTTGGTTAAAACGCACACACACACACAACGATTGCGATTTCACCAAAACTTTGTTTCCATTAAAATTGCGTAGGAAGCCTTAAAGGCAGGAGCATTACATCTGCTACACGCTAGACTTGTATGTTTTATATATGTTTACACATATTTTTTTACAACTTTAGTTTATAAAACTTTGAATGCTTTCTTTCTACATGATCCTCCATAATAACATTTTCGTTCCTCTGTGGGAGTATTCAACTAAAAGAGAATGAACCTTATCTCTGTTGCATGTACAACATGCATAATACACCTTACGGAAAGTTGTTCAAAAAGAAGCTTCCTTCAACTCCCATCCCAAAGGAGTCTGAATACGAGGAGATATGTAAAGGAAAAAAAGAAAAACTCAAAATAGGTAACTTATCTTTCCGGTAGTGGGACTGCTACTGAGCTGCTGCCCAATGCCTTTTGAGCAAGAAAAACTCTTTTATTCCCTCTTGAACTTCCTCTTTGCAGTGGCAGCTTTAAGAAAAGATGGAGAAAGAGGAAAAAGATGGGAAGAAAAGGATTCTTTTCTTACTATCTTTCTCTCTCTCTCATTCATGACATAACACGCAGTAGATAAGTTAGAAATAAGTTAAAAACATCCAACAGAATAGCTCCTCTTCATCTTGAATAAACGAGTTGAGCCTCAAGGAACATGAATAAAAGTGACCGGTCAAATGTGTTTGGAATTTTTTATTTTGTTGAGCACCCGCTCAACGATATTGAATGAGCGGGGTAGTGAAGTGAAAGTAAATATGCAGTACACTTCGCAAAGGCTTCCAAGAACCTTTTCAATTTTGGCTATCGGCAGCAGCTACGGGATTATTAAACTTTCAGATATTATAATTGGCTTCACGTGACGAAAAAACGCTTCCCCACGCACATTGATAGCTGTATACTCACGTGTCGTTTTTGTGAGATACAGCGAAAAATGAAAATTGGGAATATAGTAGAGGGATTATTACAGAGAGGTTAATATTTAACATCCCTAGGCAATACATTTGATATGTTCGACACCTTTCACATCACGTGAGGGCATTCTCGTAAAGTTTTTTTTACTTTACTATGCAATTCTGCATAGCACGTGTATACCTAAATAGCATTTACCAAAACTTCACTTTAATTTCTCAAGGGTTAACAACCCCAATTAATTGAAAGAAAAAAAACTGTGGCTGGTATCAGTTATCCTAACCCAAACTGGAATCGAAAGTTGTTGGCTACTTCCAAAAAAGTATGGGAGATGGACACTAAGGTTGATAAATATTCCTGTCATTTTGGTCACACTTCACACCCGTACGCACGTGCTTTCACACTCCTGCTCCTACATATAACATGCCCATGCTCAGACTAAAAACTTGTTCCCCGCCTGTCACGCTGTTCTTCTTGAAGAAACTTTTGTTAACTTTTTGTGAATTTATTGTTCCTCTTGATATTTGGCAACTGCAAAAATTATCAGTGACTAGTTTCGTCGTCCTACTTTTACATTATATGAGCATATTGCTAGACATACAGACATTACTTTATGTATACGAAGGTGGGTGCAATAAAGTACAAACAGAAGGAAGCTCCAATTCTTTGCTTTCTTTTCAAACAAGTTTATTCCCTTTTCACAAGTCAAGAATCGTAAAAATTATGGGCTAAACTTTAACAGTTTTTTAATTTGAAGTCATACCATTTTTGTAATAAGTGTGTACTCGCACTCGCCATTTGAGAAGATTCGAAAAGGGAGAGAGAAAAGTTGCAAAATGCTTGTCTCCGGAGCGTAAACACATCTGAACTATTCAACGCTAGCATTTATAACTTTGAGAAGGTGGAAACAACTTTTTTAAACGAGGAAGAAGAAAAATTCCATTTCATTCCAAGTCATTTCTATTTTTGTTGTTTCCTCACACAGCACTAGTATAAATTGTTGAAATGTTGACTGTTTATGACGTTCCGTTTCAGTGCCAGCGTTTACACATCATATATAAAACTAACTGCACTACATACATTATATAACGACCATACATTCAAATGACTATCCTAATGGCTTACAAAACTATGTATGTTAGGTATCTAGCTCATTAAAAAGTTTGAAAAATGCTGTAGAAGCATAAACACCACCAGAATGGTGAAGGAAAAGCGGGCTCGCTCTGAAAAGTCTCAAAGTTATACGTATATGGGCATCATAATAGCTTGCTTCGCACACGTCGCATATAATAAGAATGAGGATATACCTCTACAACCAAAAATATTAACTTTTGTAAATACTTTTCATCAGGGACATAAAGTTATGGAATTTCCAATGTTCTAAAACTAAAACTGAGCTGAAGGCAGCTGCACAACTAGTGCAGAAGCACACACTAGTTAAATTAGTGGAGTTCACACACTCCGCCATCATGATAAATACGAAAAGCTGGTGGAACTCGGAGACAAACTAAACATAAGTCAACCAGAAAGAATTATTAAGCAAACAATTCCTAATAGGATGCTTTTCTTGTCGTATGCAACCCCGAGATGATATAATCATGGATATGGATGGCATTTGCAATGCCTAGAATTTGGTGGTGTGAAAGGTACTACCAAAACAGCCGAGCCTTTTAGTGGGTCGCAAAGTCGCAAATTTTCTATAAGGCTTAAAGTCGACAGCCTTGTGTTTCATTAGTTGAGGAATGTAAAAACTTACTGAAAACTAGACTCATTTATCTCGCTGCAATGCCATCAGCACGGAGGAGAAGCTTAATCTAGGTAGAGCATATTCTTTGGTGCAGTACCTATATGATAGATGTGAGGTGTATGGTTGTTGGTTCTCTACAACACGTTATACTTACTGCGCTCCACTGTCTACAGTTTTTGGACCGAGGCATTCCTGTTATTAATGAGTGTGGCACCGACGACGTGATTTAATTATATAGTTTACACTTCTTGCTTTCACAATTTTTAGAGCCGCCACCACTTTCCTCCGATAGTAATCTAGGCGTTTCAAGAAAAAGACGATAATAATAACTAATTCATTTTTGTTTTGGATGTGAAGTGTGTTTACCTCTGTCATCCTTCATTTGGCCTTGAAAAATCAACCAGCTTGCAGGGAAAAGAAGTACGAATGATATTGTTAATGTTAGTTTTTGGGGACAACACTTTTTCCAGCTAAATTCCATACAGCAAAAGATAGATAAGAATGGGACCCCATTTTTCGTCCAATGATTACTGCGGCATTTTTTCACGTAAAAGGTTATAGGTAGAGAGTTGTTGAGCGTTGAATTCTTATCAAAATCTAGAAATCCTAAAGATGATAGGAGTGCCGGCATAAAATAAATTTTTACGATCTACGCTAGCACTTATTGACATGCAATGTGATACGTCTCATGAATATTTGACCTCTTCCTAAGTATGGATTTAAGGACGAGGAAAGACGAAGAAAACAGTTGTGTTTTATGAGCTAAGGTTACATTGTAAAATAATATTATGCTCATCCAAGCACTACAATAGGATGCATTTGCTGTGCCACCAACACCGCTTTCCTTGCACACCGAGTCACACTCCGGCTCAAGAAGGTTTACTAAAATATTACACCACCAAACAGGAAAAAAAGATTCACTCGGATTATATAATGCAGGAGAAAAGCCACAGAGTATGAAGTTTACATTATGCAAATGGCCCACTAAAAATAAATTTTTCGTTTCGTCTCCACCTAATGTCTTTTTCCATATTATATTTGCATGAGGAGTACCACTCCATCCATGCGTTTGGCTGGAAGCGTTGTTCCAGTTGCTTTCTCGCCAAACATGGCAGCAAAAAGAGAGAAGCTCCAGACTATTTTTATATAGTTAATACCATTGCAAACCTCTCATGAGTAGAAATCTGACGAACGATTTTTGGTTGTTGTTGGTCGCAACTTTTTTGTAAGCGTCAGTGGAATTACTTGAAGGTTACGGTTATCTAAGTAGGCATTATCGCCATTAATGAATGGAAAAACCACGGGAAATCAGTAACCTTTTCTTCTCTTTCCGGGAAACAAAGCTGCATTGGTACGATCTTAACAAAACAGCGGTGTGTTATGCTCATAGAGTATAATACGAGCTTACGATGGTCTGATAAATCTATTGATTTCATTGAGAACTCCATCAAAAGGCACTTAATCGTTTGTTCCTACGAAAGTTGCTAATTATTCTTTGAGTCGCTTCCCAATTCCAAACCGAATGCATGAAGCACCATAATCAGTCACAAGTTTATTGGGTTCACACAAAGCAACATGGGTAAACCATAATGCTGCTTCTGAGAACAACTACTAATAAGTTTGTTTTGCAAGGACGGTTGACTGGTGTAGGAGGGAACTGACTTCTTGGAAATCTAGTCCGATTTAAGTGCCATTGGCTTTACTCAAACCTTCCTGAAATACCAGCAAAACATGAAATAACTTTTTTGTTGTGTACTTTCATATTTTCCCCATGTGTACTTTGTGTTTTTGAATGATGATTCCAAATTCCAATTAACATTGTATCTGTTGTTGTAGCACAGCCTAAAAGTAAGAAGAGTAGGGTGATGGAAGGGGCATTCTAAGAACAGTTGTTACACCATGCAAAAGCTTCCATTAATGACTTCTCCGGAAATAGTAGTCAACCAAAAGTATTCTGCGGCTGTGTAGCATTTATTTATGTATCCTCATAGGTAGCAATTAAATGGGTAGCTGTTAAGCTACGTATACTACAATCCTTAAGTGTGTATAAAGTTCATATTATGATTGATTACATAGTCCAAATCTGAGGTCTGAGGTGGGTGGAAAATGTAATTTCAAATTACGAACCTGTGACTGATTGGCTCCGGATATGTAAACTCTTCACAATTACTTCTTAAATGATACAGGGAGTCGAAATTAAAGTTACTTCTACTCCAGAGCTGACACATTTAGCATATGAGGAATTATTGTAAAATGTTCAAACCTGATATTCAATAATCCAGAACAAGTGTAATTTGATATAACTCTAAAAGCGAATTAATTCCATCACAAACTTTTCAAGTCTATTTAGTGGTAAGTACTATTATGTGTAATTTAGGTATAATCAAGTACTCTAAATTAACTAAATATCATTGGTTTCATTACCCATTACTTACTTGACTGACTATCGAGTAGACGAAGTATCCATACATTATGATGCAATTATATGTAAAGCAAAGCAAATGAAAGTTCATTTTGCACCTGAAGTACTCCAACCATATCATAAATTTAATTTGAAGTACCAGCAGACTTCAAGCACGCATTGTTTATAACGAGACGCTTAAACCGTTTCGTATATATACATTTTAATAATTGGTATGCATATGAATACTCTACAAGCCAGAGGCTAGAATACACCTCTTACTTTTCCTGCCTTATTTTCCAATGAGCAGTCGTTTCATTTTGAGTCGGCAGTGCCGACTCTGCTTGTTATTAAAAATCTTTCTAAATTGATCTGAACTTCGTTCATTCACCCCTTTTCCTAAATCTCACTAATTGAATTCTATGTTCCAATGGATGAATCTTTTCTGATGAAGTGTCTTTTTCAATATTTCAGTTCCAATGTCAGAAGTTCACGCAGTTGAGAAGGGGACTGCCAATCTTCCTTGTGATATTTCCCTCCCCGAACCCCATAACCCTACCGATGATGTCATTCTTGTGCTGTGGTATAGAGAAGACCTAGGACGTCCAATTTACAGGTAAGCAGCCGTTTCGTTACAAACATTTGTATTTCTATCCGTTATGATTTGTAAAATGAACTTCTGCAGTCTTCAGTATTATTATTTCTGATTGATGAAATGCAATTGTCGTTTTGGACTTGTTCTTTGAAGAAGAAGTCAAAAGTCGAACTTTTCCTCTCAACTTTTTTTTATCAAAGTCACACAAGCCTTTTCTTTATAATAAACTTCATGTCAAAAGTCAGTCGGTGTATTGAATAACGCACATTTTACAATTTGTAACTTGTACAATGTAAACAAAGGGTTGGAGTTTTTTTGATAAATCAAGAATTAACAATGGTTTTCTCTTCTGTTGCAACATAGAATAACTTATGTACTTGACATTGAGGTGAAGAAGCTGGAAGAGTCAAGACGGCTCCAGTTTTTTCTGAGAAAAAAAGCGAGGTTGATTAGCAATTAAGGGATTTATTTCAACTTACTTGTGATTCCTTACGGTGTCTGCTTTCCATTTGGGCTCAATCATCAATCTCATCTAAAATTCATGGGGATGAGATGAAGAGCTTGAGTCATGTATGGAAAAGAGGAATCAGCCAGAACATCTCCTTTTCCTTCTTGGAATTACATCTACCATTTTTTATCATAACAAAGCATTATACTTGGAATCTTTTTTATCATGTAATTCAAACTGAAACTTTTTGGCTAAATTGAACTATCAAACAATATGATGGAAAGGAACAAAAGCGGTGACTTATGTAACAGTGGAGTGCACACTGATTCTTCGAATGCGTCTGCCACGTGCAGACATGAACGGTTATACCTTGAGTGAATTTTTCCAAGATGAAACCTCTTGAATTAATGAGCTCTAACAAGGAGGGAGAGAATGAAGTGAAATAAAAAGGAGAGAATAGGATGAGTTCAAGTAAAATGAGTTTGAAAGGTTGTTGCTGGCTCTGGTTGGTTGGTGAGTGACGGAGTGAATGGGTAGCACAAGTCATTAAGCCTCAAGAACTTCCCGAGCCTCGTTGTAATTTAGTGCGCCTCCTTTCTCTTAAAAAATAAACGTGTGCATCCTTCCTCTCACTGCAATTTCTCGGTATATTATTCAGATGAATGGAAAAGGTATTGTTTTATATGCCTTTTATTTTATTTTGTATCATTGGAAAAGAAAGTTCACATGCGCGCTTTCTTAGAAGTAATACTCCTAAGAAAAGTATTCAGATTCACTTTTTCACCGTGCTAATGCTTAGCTTAAGTATCTTTTCTCTAAAAAAACTACATCATGCAGTAATCATAACATTAAAAGAAAACTGGATTTCACAGCAAAATGGAGTATTATGCATAACTGGGTAATAAAACCGTTTAGTTGAAGGGAAAGAGAAAGAAAATTGTATTAATGAAAAATAATATGCGTGGCAAAGTGCGCCCGTCCAGTGGATAGTGGAAATTTCCACCCCGGAAGAAACGGAAATTTCCACCAAAAGGACGGTGGACAAAACGGACGTATTGAACGAAATTGGACAAAACAGTTTTTACATGCAGTTTTACTAACAAACTGAAGTAGAAATTCTAGCAAGTCATTTTAAACGTTCCTAGCATCAAGTTGACAATATTTTGCAAACGAAACCCGGTAATTAATGTTTCCCATCATCCTTGCTTCATTAATCACGTAATTCTCACTTACAGTAAACTTTTCTACGGTAAATTATGCATATGAGCTACTAAAGAAAAGTTTTTTATTTCTATAAAATGTTAATATATTGAATTTATTCGAAGATTAAAAATAACTAGTTGATTTCCTACTTGTTTTAATATTTTTTGGGTTAGTTAAATAGTTTCAACTGTAAACTTCTTATCTCAAGTTTTACATGGGATGTATATGGCGGATTCAAATTTCGCTCCCAGGTCACATGAGATTGTCCATTTCGTCCGTTTTGGACGCTTTTTTCCGTTTTGTCCATTTCGTACTGTCCACCCAAAAAGGGGTGGAAAATGGACAAAGGGCGCACTCTGATGCGTGGCTTTATCTTCCAAAGAGATTTCTTTGAATGGAGCAGTTGTCTTTGCACTTTTTGTGCTTTAAATGATTATTAGCACGATAATCAATGAAGTTGATGGGTAGGATGGCTTCTTTGAAAGATATTTTTAATGCCGTATGCATTCCGAAACGCACATTTAATGCAGCTATATTAGATTGGAAGTCGTAATGAAATGCATCTGCAGAACATTATAATAAATCGTGAGAATAATTGACATCATGAGAGAAATATCATTTATACTACTTTTTTCCTCCCTTTTTGGCTCTGGAGTCAGTCATTAAAGATGCAATCGTCTGTGTGCTTTCCCCACACCGTATCATCATATGAAAGCGGTAAAATCAGCTTAGGTCGGCACAGGGTTGAGTAACTCACAAAAACATTAGGAATGATTAGGTTAGTTATTGTCCATTATTTAATAACTTTGAAACTACAATGTTCAACCCGATTCATACGGGAATATAACGTCGGTCATGTATTAAATAGTTAATACAATGTATTGATTCAGTTTATCTAGCAAGAACATTTTACCTTTCCTAGGAAATAAGCTCCTATCGTCATGTTTGTTGCCTCCTCATAGTTTGCACTGCATTTCTCAATTTCCCTCAACCCGAATTATTCTCAACCTCAACACACATAAGAAATAAATAATGCGTGCCACTGACTTGACTGTCACTTCTTTTCTATTATCAAAGTGACATCTCCAGCCTTCGGTCCCGTTCTTTTTTGCACTCACTCACTCTCACTCCTTTCTATCTATCAGCAGCTGCGGTTTCCCTCAAGACTCTTTGCTCCGCTCTCGCTGTTTGGGAACGGAAAAAATCTATTTCATCACCCAAACCAAAGGATCACACACAAACTATCATATCATTCATTCTTTGTCATCCTCGTTTTCTTCTCTCTATCTTGTCCTCTCGGTGAGATACTCCATGGTAAATATTTAATGTGCTCTGAGCCATCATGCAAGGAAGCAAATAAATACAACCATTACAATACACATATCCACATGACATACGTATAAATACTCAAACGAAAAAATGAGAAGGTAGAGAGCAACCATAGCTATAAAGCATAGAGTAAAGTACCTTCTTCTCAGTTTTGATGTGTATCACAGGATGAAGATCAGTAATAGTGATTTAACTTAAAATTTTCCTCCGCACCTCCATATATTCCATCCATACACCCTTTTTATTTCTCCTACCATAAAACGAAAGGTTTTATACTATTCTTGTGCCTGAGATGCGATGTTGCATTCTTATCATCGGCCTTCTAGTGAAGAGTCTTGTGTCTCCATGTATTTTTCCCATGTTCATCTCACTTAACATTTAGCAAGACGCATTGGAGCAGAAAACCGGAGAAAGTTCCCTCGGATCATTAAAGATTCAAAGGAGGAAAGGAAGACGAGAAAGAAAAATATATGTATTACTACACTTTTTCCTCTTCCTCCTCTCTCATTCAGGGCTACCATCATCTCTTTAAGGAATCAGAAGACGAGAATAATATTGTAAGGGAAAATATATAAATTTACACACAACTCCTCTCTCCCATACTTAGTTTTTTTTACAAACATACAATTTACTTATATTTTACTCACTTTTTCACTCATCCACTCAAAATCCTGCATATAAAAACCACTGTGTCTACTTAACATCAGACAAAAAGGATGGTAAAATATTACGTAAGGAAGAAGAGGCAGTGTGTACCAAAGCACATTATGCATGTATATATGTGGGCTTTCCCTTGAAAAGTGTGCACTTTCAAGTTTTTACACATGTACATATTTACCAAGCATACGAGTATGTACTTACCCACCTTGTAAAAGCAGTAAATGAATATATGAAACATGATGTTATACATATCGGCGGATCTACTTATATGGAGGCGGCCTTAGGTACAAAAGCCACATTATGAAGAAAAAGAAAGTTCGTCTTTCTTGATTCCGTTTATTTCTCCCAAGTTTTTTCTTCTTGTTTCCTCTGTCCTTGGTTTACTTGCTTACTTTCCTTGTTAAACATTATACGCATGTTTAACCGGGATCATGTTACATGTTATGTTGGTAATAAAAAAAGAGCTGGCTTCACAAGGCGAAGAGGAATCAGAAAAACCAACAAGAATAAGATGAGGCTGGAACATCAGTTAGTTATATAGCGTTTTTCTTCTTCTTCGTCTTCTAGCTGCACGTTTATTTTACTTACTTACTTTCATTCATATAATATATTAGAGGCATGGGCATGTAGCTCAACGACAAGACAACTGAGTGAGGAAGATGTCTACAAAAATAGTCATCATATTAAAAGAAACGAAGAAAGCTCGACACAAGGGAAATTCCAGAATCCATGTTTCCATTTCTCTCATTTTTTCTTGCCTCTCTTATGTAACTAAACGCGATGATGTTTCATGCTCTCTCTCGTTCTCCGCTATATCCATTCCCACTTTTGTTTTCGTGTATTTTTAGCCTTCATTCAACGAAACGAAATTGGACGGGAAATGTGCAAGCAAGTAGATCTTGTCTTTAGAACGACTCGAACCCCCGATTTTTTGCACTAGAAGCAACTACTTATCTCAACAACAAGTTTTTTGCAAACTACTCCCTTATGTTATGTCTTTGTTGTTCAAATATGAGTGGAGATGAAATTTGATCCTGTGATGACATGACATTTATCCTATTTCATGTTTACTGATGCTGCGTTCCAGCTATGAATGAAAATGAGTTGAAAATCACAAGTTTGGAAGAGACACACACGCTTAATTTACTTTCTCTCCGTTTTTCTTTCCAAGTAGTTTCTCCGAGAATTTTGTTGAAAGGAAATGTCAGTCTGAGAAGCGCATGTTATGATGTGAATATATATGAGGTATATATATAATGTAACCAAGTCTCACTCAACGTCATTCTTAGTTGTGTGCGGTGTCCCTTTGTATAACATCATATTTAGAAATAATGTTACACCATTTCCAGGTAACTTGCTTTTCAGATGGTTGCAAATTTCACGCTTGTTAAGTATTCACGTCAAAGTAAGTGCAAAAATAATCATCAAATGACATGTCATTTGGAAGTGTGTCTAAACCTGTACAAAACGTTTGAAAGTCATTTATGCGTCAATGAGTGTTCACTTAACTGTACTTAAAAATGATATGTCAAAACTCCACTTATAACAGTATCCATCCCACATCACCTTAAAACGGTTTCTGTTCCTTTTGATCTAATTTAGTTGTCAGTGTCAGTATACTTAAGTCAGCATACTTTGACAAATTTATAACCTTCATAATTTTCTAGTGGAATTTTCTGTTATTTCAAGCTATTTTATTCAATTTGAACCTGTATTTAAAATGTCGTTGAATTGAACACGGTATACTCATGCTCATTTTAAACGTGAAAAGCACATAGCCAGTTTCATTTTAATGTGGTGATTCATGCTGAACGTGAGTATCCATAATAAAAAAGAGTGGCTAAATTTCAACAATATTAGTAGTATGAAAAAAATAACCTATTTTTCTCAAGGTCCCTTGCACGTCCACAGGGCTTGGTTTTTGAAAATACCATAATATGCACAATGGAAAGCAAAACAACATTATATCCATGTTGCAGGTAGCAAAATGAAAACAAATCTTTTTGCGATTCGTCTGGCTGTTTATAAGTTACTCAAATTACAAATGCTACGTGTTGGAGCGTTATTATATCCTCGATGTATTAAGTTTCCGTCTTTTCAGTACCATCATCTTAGCTTGCAGGTTGTTCTAGTTTTATGAAACTGGATGAAAAAAACATGAGTAAACAAAAGGGATCCCTAATGCATTCTAAAAATCTAGATGAACCCCTGTTGTTTCTTACTACCTCGATCTCCGTCAGTAAGAACTGCTACAGTTATTGTTTTCTTTCCTTTGTTCCATCTCCAGCCATAGTTTTTAAAACGTGTATGATTCTCCATGTTCTTCAACTTTGATATTTGGTAGAAGAAAAGGACTCGCATTTGCTAAGATTTTGGTCTAATGATGATTTTTCTTCTTGGAAGTATAGATGCACCTACTCGTAACATAACACAGTTGTTGTTTTATAGTTAAGTGGGATAGTGGGATTGCGTTGCATTGTCAAATGGCTACTACTACTACTAATAATAACAATAAGCAAATAGTGCTCCATTTATATTGTGTAAAAACGTTGATGTTTCTTCTATTTAGGACTGTCAGCTTTTGTTACTTACTTTGGGGATAACGGGGACATAAAAAGCTTGAGTATGAAACGCTCATTGCACTGCTTGCTTCAAAAATTTCAGTGTATTTCTTTATATTGCTCCCAGCTTCCCAGTTTTAGATTATTATTAGACTTTACCATTCCCTTTTTCCTTCATTCAATTGAATTCTCTGTGAAGAATGCTAATTTTTTGTTATTCACTTGTTCTTGTTTATACAAGCATTCCATGCTGCTGATTTTTCTTGGAAACTACTTACTTTCCATATGGTTCTTCCAACAAAAAGCAAACATTGGCCAATTTCCTTACTTTTATTTATTCCTTGAGAACACAACACGACCAACACAGCCAGTGAGTAGGAGTACAGTGTAAAAAAATACGGGAAAGAGCAGCCAACCAACCTTTCATGCTCACCCAAGTACATCGAGCTGTAGTGAATAAAGTTGAGTTGAATTCTAGCATTAAGTAAGTAAGTAAAAAGATGAACAAGTACGAAAAGGGAGATGGAGAAAGCACGAGTTGCATTACATATGGTAGCTCCGACAAAGTTGAAAAGAATCATAAAATCATTCTCAGACTTACTACTTTTTACTTACTCCTTCCCTCTCTTCTTGATTCTGTGTTTACTGGATAGAGAGAGAGAGAGTTTACAAAAACTCGTAATCGTAGTCATCGGGAGGCAAGGGAAAAAGAAGTAAGTAATGATATTTAGTATGTACTACACCAAGTTAAAGCTTAAAAGCAGTTTTTTTGTGAGCGATTTTTTCTTTACACACTCACCAAGACTCTAGTTTATGAAAACCGGCTTGTTCTCTCTTTATTCTGGACCGGATATGCGTTAAGAAAAATGTGCTTTCACGTTCCCTTATTTACTGAGCGGAGTATATAATCCCAGTTAGGTATACTGAACATATTTAAGTAGTTAGTCTTATAAAAAGTCTTACCACTTTTTCCTTCTGCACCATCTCAAAAGTACAAAATACGACAGAAGCGTGTGCCTGCCTGACTAGAGGATGCAATAGGACTGCCGTTAGTTTTTCTGCTTCCAGAATTACTAATCTATATATAAAATTCACTCAAATCTCAAAACAAAACTTGTAGCAGTCTATGCCCAGCATCGATATCTGGAATCTGGAAATGTTTTTTTTGTGGGGCATTGAGCAGCAAACGCAGCAAAATAAATTATAATCAAATTTTTACCAATATTTTTCCTGCATTGGGTAGGGATCTTGTTCCAGACTGAGCATAATAACGTTTTTGCTTTCTCCTTTAACTTCGTTAACGTATGGATGGTAAACTTGAGATTAAAATCCGTGGTTCCGTGATCCCGCCATAAGCCCCGGTTGAAATTGGTTGTATAATATGAACAAAGTTTTTGGGCCGTATTTTTCAAGCTGCTGCTATTCTATTGCCTTTCTTTCTTTATTGCTCTTCATATGACTCTACTACCAGACCAGGCCGAGGTGCATTTGCTTCTGCTTCAGGGGAAAAGAAAACTGTTGCCTGTTATTTGTGAGTGAGAAAAGCGTAAACGTGTCTGCGGCCGTGTGAGTCTATAGTAGAAATGAATGGTATTAACGGTGTAGAGGAAAGAAGATTCAAGAAAAAGTTGGTGGCTGGCTTCATACGTTGGACGATTTGGTCTTCCCATTAAGTTTCTTGTGTACGAATACCTCGATCATTCTTCCATGTACGGTGTCTTGCTATAATAAGAACGTAGAGCGGGATCAGGTTGATATTACTTACGAAGCACATGTGGAGCAACTATAAATTCCATATTTAGTCGACTTCCTTTTTCTACTCTTTTCTCAGCTTTCTCCTCTTTATATTCCCTTCCTAATTCATCCACTCAGACTTGGGAAACTTTTGATGTAAATAGCGTCAGCAACCTTTCTCCTGCGTAGTTTTGTGCTGAAACAAGAGAAAATTAAGGAATGTGTGGCACGCGCTTCTTGCTTGGTCTTATCCTTGATCCTGTTCCTGTACCATTGTACCGCCTACACATATTATTATATGAACCGAAACAAAATTTATAGGTGGATGGATCATAGTTATAATTATAACAAATATGCTCATACTTATACATTTATGCTTCTCGCTCGACTAGAAGTAATACATTCAGATTACACGGCATCTGCCTTGTTTGTTGTCATCCTCTGCGTCACTGCTGTCAAATTATACAACAAACGATGCATAATTAGCCCAATTACAAAGCTAATGAAAATCAAGCTCATTTGTTTGCCATAGATTTAACTCAAATTTTTGATTTTATAACTATCTTTACCCCACTTACGCACATTTGTATTTTGTTCTGGTAGGTTTATTTCAACTGTCTACGTAAGCGAGCACGTTTATATAATATTTAATATACTGTAATGGTGTAGGTGTAGGTGGAGACGTTTTGACGAAATAACTGTGAAACATATAAGTATACTCATATCATCTAAGCTTTAACAGGGGATTTTCTTGATATATGAATAGTTCATATAATGTTTATGTTATACAAGTGTCGACTTTATGCTATCCTTAATGAAACTCAAGAAAAAAGCCCTATACATTCTCTACTATATCCCTGTTAGAAGGGATTTCTTTTCATGGCATAGGCAACGACAAGTACTCTTCTAGACGAGGAAAATGCAATCAAGTGGAAGACGTTTGACTACATACGCAGAGCAACCGTGACCACTTTAGCAAGATCCCCTTTTCTCCTTTAAATGACAGGCAAGAACATGCACTAATGTAATAATAGCAGCAGATGTCCTCTATGAACATACATAATGGATGTGTGGTATGCTTTTCTAGGGAGAAAGTCACTCCACTTGGTCACTCAGATAACCAATATTTTTACATAACATTGACAAGCCAATAACGAAGCCAAGAGTGGGCAAGTACTGCAAGATGACAAGCTTAATTCCTGTTTCCTGTAGACGTAAAAATGTTACGTAGACTACTCCAATTCAAAGTGGAATAGCTGGTCATGTCGTTCGTTCAACCGTTGTGGTCGCAGTATTGCAGTAGTGGTAGACTATAGCTATACCATACCATTAAAAAAGTGACGATAGTAGCCCACTGACACTTTTATGTAGTATTGTGGACCCATATACATGCGGTTTTTCAATTCAATTCATGTTCACCTCTTCACCGCCGCGAAATGGGTAGAGCTGGTAAAAAATGTCAGTGCTAGAAAAGCACTATGGCTTTTACGTATAGGCCAAAATGACCAGTCTTTCTGTCGCTTCTTTGTCGTCAGCGGGGAAAGATAGATATAGAAAGGAAAATGGCAACGAGAAGCGTCATTTTGGGTGTCGTGTGTATCTGCAACATCTGAAGTTTTTATTAGTCCTCTGTTAAAGGTAGCATGACTCGAGCACTATTTTCATTTTTTACTGCAATACAGCTTCAAACAACAGTGTAGTGTGGTTGTCTCCTTTCACTTTGGTGTTGTTGTGCACACTGCATCGCTTCAAAATGGCAGGTACCTTGTTTTGCTTTCAATGCCGGTTTCATGGGATGCCTAATGGTTCAGTAACATATTAAAACTTGTTTTGCTCGCACAAAATGGCCTAATATCTGCCTGGGTTTCAAAGCGTTTTCTGTAATTTTATACAACCCATCCAAGTTGTGTTGTGGTGTGAACGATACCCATTCTAAAGTAAAGCACAGACATGTACATGTATATGAGTGTAGCTATCGCTGTAAAGAGGTGTCACATTTAAAGCCAAATGGATTCAATAGACAAATTTACACGAGACCAAACCAACTAAATTCTTTAGCTGAAAATACCCCTCGAAATTTGTGCCAAACTGTTTGACAGTGCAGTGCAGTACTCTGGCTTCCAGAGTATTACAACTGCTGCATCCGTAACGGTGGAATTTAGGTTACGAATGGAAGTAGAAAAATGATGCGACTATAGATAGGAGGCCGTGCTGCATATTATGTTCCTAGCAGGTTTTTTTACACTTGTAGTTTTCCTAGTAAATTCAGAAATAGTTTCATCTTTTGCCGGAAAGAAAAAGAAAAGTTAAAGTGAAGTAACGCCAGATATTTACTTTGTCCCGTGAGAATTTTTTACTGATTTCCCTCAACTCGAGTATAAACCGGTCTTATAGAATTTTTTAAGACTCGACAGAAATACTGCTGCTCCTTTTCTGTCTAGAATTTTAAGGCAAAGTTCCGTGTGGCTAAGGTACATGCTACTTTATGAGAAGTAAAAGAATAAGGCTATATATAATTATACACCCAACACCATCCAAACCTACACAGTAGTTTCCGGACTGGTACAAAATATTTCACCTTTTTCACTTCGTTTTTACCCAAGAACGAGTTATAGTGTACTACTGTGAGCACACTTGTGGAAGGGAAAAAGTGGGTAAAGAATTTAATAACTTTTTCTTTATGTTTGTCTCACTTTTTTCTGACTTTTTTACTTTCCCCCACTCTTTTCATGTCCTCAATTCAGCTTCCCCAAAAGCGTCACAATTTTTCTTACTCGTCGGAGAAAAAGAGGAACTGTATAAAAGTTGATCATGTACACTCACTCATCCTCAAAACTACTCTTGTTCTGTCTTCCCACTATCTTCTATAGAAATGGACACAAGGACAGATAGCAGGTCTCTTCTGGTGAATGAGAAAAGTAATAGTAAATGCAGTGCAATAATAATCTACGCGTGCTGATGTAATGTAAGCTTCGGCTAACAGCATATAGTGGCAGTGGCCCACTTGCTAATTGCATGATGGAATTTTCTCCATCCTTTTTCTTACACAGAGAATGGACAGAGTGTGCGATGGACAGACATGAAGAGAAAGTATAAATATGTGGATGAATGAATTGAGCCGTCAACTTGCTTTTATCACATGCTTGAATCTAAAGGGGAAAATTTTATCATGTTCTCCAAAAACTCTCTGTCCCCCTCTCCCTTACTCACTCTCCCTGTGTGTGAGAGTATGTTTGTTGTAAGTGATAATGGAGAAAGTATGTTTTTTAGTTTGGACGCGCGTGGTTGGTTACAACAAGTTTCCAAATTGGAATGGTGGTTTATTGGTGTAAGTAGCAAGTAGATTTTAGATTGCAGATACATGCATACATACTTTGAGCACGTACTTTTGTACAAAAAAGAAACATTCTAGAAGTTACACAGTTACACTTGCTGAAATGTGTCATATACATGAAGTAGCATGCAGTTTCTTTCTGGTTAATGAAACTTTCATTAGGTAGTTAAACATATATTAATTTCGAAAACAAAAAAATACCGTAGTGTAGTTTTTTAAAGGAAAAATTTAACTAGTATGCTCTGCCCCCATTTACCAATTTTTAAAAAAACAATTCGTGCCATTTGTAACCATATTGAGAAGAGGCAGTTGGTAATTTAACGGCCGAAGTATACTAAATGCTCAGGCTTGTACGCGGGACTGGAAATCCGTCACTATTAATAACGATTTGTCTCCGCCTATTCCACCGAAGCAAAAAAATTAATGTAACTTACATTGGTCGGGCTTATTATGTAGCATTAGGCACATTATAAGAAGGCCATTGATGGATCGCCTGTCGTCCGTCCGTCTGCTGGCACGATAAGTTTCAAAACATATGAGCTTTGGAAATTTTGATTTCACTAATCGATAGTTTAGGCACAGTTCTGAGATAGATAATCGGGGTCAGAGGAACTGGGTCAACCATATTAACCAATGGGACATATATGGATATATATATACACATATTTGGCGCATAGAGCACCAAATATGGGTCAAAGGTCAAGGTAAATACAATTTGACACACGGGTTGTAGGTTGTATTTCGATTTAAACCTGCTATTGCA
This sequence comes from Orchesella bifasciata, assembly GCA_034697805.1. Taxonomy (NCBI): domain Eukaryota; kingdom Metazoa; phylum Arthropoda; class Collembola; order Entomobryomorpha; family Orchesellidae; genus Orchesella; species Orchesella bifasciata. The sequence continues at coordinate 29,513 of JAQGAP010000167.1, forward strand.
AGCAGAATCAGGTAGATTTCATGGAAATCTTTAAGATGACCTTTGACACCAATGAGGTTGCCCTAAAGCAACATTGCTACATCTGGGGTTGTCCAGTTTATTGGCAAACCAAACAAAACTTAGACTTCCTGTGATAATGGCGATTTTAGGTGAAGGGGAAAATCGAAACGTAGTTTTGGTCTGTGCAAAATACGTGTATGATATTGGATACGCCCCTGGCATTATTTACAACTCAATCTTCCACGTCAAAAACGGTCACGCAAAAGTTATGCCACACCATACCATCTATCATGCCGTTATTGCGGAACTAATATGCAGGTTTTTGTTTGCATCATAAATAAACCTCATGTTATGAGGAAGGAAAAGTGCTTACAGCTACGATTGGCCGGTAGGAATGCAAGAATTGAAATGCTTCTAACAAGAAGTATATATCGGTGCTTTGCTACTCTCAAACACGATTACGACTTGAGGGACATGCTCGGAACGAATGAAAGTAGTTGAATTCTAAAACTACACGTATATACTTAATGTAGAATTGGAGTAGAGTGAATATTATCATGAAATGTTTAAATACAAAAACACATTCCGTTAAACGTGACTAATGTCAACTCATACAAATACTTCTAATCGAATGTCAAATCATAAACTAGCTTTGCGCTGAATTTAAATATAAATAATTCATTGAAGCATAATGTAAAGGTCAATGAAAGGCCGTTCTACAACCCCAATCGGGAATTTGAAGCTAAAATTATAGATTTAAGTCTTCCGTTGTAATATTATGGAGAAGGTAGTAGAGTTAGTACGGTTTCTAATGCACTTACGTTACTGCACTTAAAAAAGGTGAAAAAGAGCCAGAAATCGGGGTTCCAAAGAGCTAGTCTAAAGAGCTTCTATAATGCGATAACTTAGCTTCATGTATGCAATGCCATAAAGCTTCACGGTACCTTAGGCTCCGGAAGTATTTTCAGTTTTACCTGATTCATTCATTATCAAATTAATATAGCATGAGCATTTTCTTACGGTTGTATTACATCATACAGCCAAAGCTGGAAGTATCAGTTTACATGGGCTTTCAAATTTTTTGTGTCTAATATAAAGTCTGTAATATCATTAACAGTACGTTTGTAAGCAAAAACTGTCAAAGCAATAAAGTTGAAAACCATTTGTAAATTCTTGTGCTTCAAAGGGGACTGCTGTAAAGTATTTTCTATTGAAAATGCAACAATGTGTTGAGTATCGATTGAAAACTATCAAGTTAAACTTAATCCGCATTTTATTTTGAATCTTCAATTACAGTTTGGACGCAAGAGATCGAGCATTCGAACAGGCTGAACGATGGAACGACGAGAATGTGTTTGGAAACCGAGCCTATTTCCGCTCAAGTGCTCAGCCTGCAATCCTCGCCATAGAAAATGTACTGGAAGCTGATGCGGCCGTGTATCGGTGTCGTGTCGACTTTCGTGTTGCTCAAACACGAAATGCCAAAGTCAACTTGACCGTGATAGGTAAGATGAAACTTCATATTGTGTATTTGTAAGAGAAAGTTTTTTACTCCATTTTCTCGTTTTCGCGGAGTGTTTTCTAGTCATGTCACTTTCCATCAGTTTCATTTTCATGTACGTGACGGACGGGTCTCGCTGATGTGTTGTTTGCTTTCATTCGACATATAAAATTGCACAAAGACTTGAAGCACACCACACGTACTCGATACGCTATCTTTTTCTAGCATTGACTACTGCGGCGAAGGAAAGCAGTTGAATGATTTTCTACACTGTTTGGTTTTGGTTGTATTGGCTCACCATTTTTTGCTTTGAAAAAAAATCGCACACCAAAAGTACACATCGGTGTATGATTAGTGTCATATCAATATCATAACGTTTTCAAAACGAGCTGTTTGACAGTCGAATAAGCAGCTGATCGAAAAACATGCCATTCATCCTCTTTATTCCCATTTACATGATTACATATTTATGACTTGTTTGAAATGTAACATGATAATTTTTTTATCTGGAATATAACTCCCTGTAACGATACACCAAAAACTTTCTCTGTGTTCTCAATTCTGAATGAGATCAACTGTTCCAAAAACATTTCACCAGACGGGAGCAGTCTAACTTTGTTATGTAAAAGGGAAAGTTAATAAAAATCCATTATAGTTTCCATTCTCCGCTCACAACGAGATTAGACAAAAGTGAGCAATCTTTAAACTACATTTGTTTTCCCCATTAGTGGGCCAGCCAATACAATATTCTGGCTTATTCACTGCAGCCAAGGCACGTCAGCTTTGTAGTCACTTGTAATAAGAACGTATCTCTTCATTTAGGGAATGGAAATCAGCAGGAAATTGCCAAGTCAGAAAACTAGGTTGCTAATGTCCAAAATGGGAAATGGAGTCGTGAAAAGCCATTTAACTCCGTTGACCATCTGAGCATCCCATCACATCGGGCCTGAAAAAAGAGAATTAATACAACATCCAAAACAAGCAAACTCATATAAAAAGTTTTGTTCCCTTTTGTCTTTGTGTGTAAACACAATTTTATTACCAATTTTATTCATGGATGAGCATAAAAATAAATGTAGTTTTGTATGGACACATATATAATGTATGTGTGTGATAAATCCACTTTAGGGATATTGTCTAACTCACTTGATTTTGCATGGTGTGGAGCATACCAGTTCAACTTTAGCCATTGGAGATTTTTTTGGGGATGCGGCATTGTACATACATAATTGTGGAGGAGAAAGAGAGTAGAAAGGTTAGAAACCGAGTCCATAATGGTCTGCAGGGAATGGCATAAAGCTAACTTTTTCGATTTACTGCGACTCCGTTTGTCGAGAGGAGCCTTTAGTTACTTGTTACAGTTATTACTTTGGTTCGGGTCCATGAATAGGTGACAAGAATGTAGGGGAGGAGGTACCAATTAAATTACACAGATATTGAAAAATAGCATTAGGTACATACATATTATATTGGTCTAGCAAAGAGTTAAGCGCACATTTACTCCTCCATCAATGAACTATCGTTTTGCACACAATAGATTCCACTTTGGACTTGACCATTGTGAGCGTTAAATTACATCGGAAATGGAAAACTTATAAATGAATTCATTCATCTGCTTTTGTGACTCCCAAAGCTCTCTGCAAAATTAAGATCTATACACTTTTGCTACACAAGGGAAGCGCCCTCCTACACAATAACAAGCTTCCGCACCGTTGTGACTGGTCGTTAGCGGCTCATAAGGACGGAGAAGTATGATCATACAATACGGAAGGCAAAATGGAATTAGGAAAATATTTTTGCTTAATTGGAATGACTTTCCCCTTCATATACATACGTTTTTCTCTCGAGGGAATCGCAAAATATATATTCATTATTAGAGTTTTGCCCTGTATGTCTGTATAGAAGGTTTCTGAAGCATGATCCGGATTTCAGTAGGCTGCTTGCTGTCAAAGACAATATTTGTGATAATGTTCATCATAAAGCACAATTTTTTGTTGGAGCTCCAAAAAAGTATGCATAAAGTACACGCACTGTATATTATAAAAATTTTCAACTTGTGACATTTTTACATGAACAAATATGTAGGTGACGCTATCAATGTGGTGCAACGGTCGGTAGATTTCTGACATATGTAACGAACGTTGCGTTCCAAACTTTACACACAATGACTATAGACGTTTCCACTAAGCATAAGGGAGGCTCATATTTAAACACGCGAGCAGGAAGTAGATATGATATTATAGTGCACATGAACATATAATTAAGATTGTTGATTTCATTTCTCCCATTCTGCACAATCTGTAATAATCGTTTGTTTGTTCACGTCATACTATACTTATACATACTTATTATACAAAGAATTATACAGCGTCTGCTCAACAGAACAAACACAAACAGTGCGTTCGTGTGTACCTATTAACTACTCTTTTCGAGACGTGCTCATGGATCGCGTAATCCAACAGATGAAACCTACTCACATTTTACGTTTGTTCCACCACTAAAATCGCTAGAATTTGCGTAGATCAACATCATATCACAAACAAAGAGAGATGAAAATAGCAATTCAACTGCAATATATATCCGACTTGGGTTTGTTGCAAAAAAAACAACGTAACGTAACGTCAACGTCGTCCTATAATATTGCCCCAAGTGAAAGCCTTACTTACGTGCTTCCTACGAGTCTTATATTCATTGGCATTTGAGCAAAGCAAATGCTAGCTTAGCATCATACATATTTATGCATACTTGCGGTCGTTATATGCCTTTTGGGATCAAACAGTGTGTGCGCTCCTATTTTCCTTGTCTCGCTTTGCTTCCCATTGCTTAGTAGAAACTTCATCCATGGATGCCTTTCACTTTTTCCCTAACGACTCCACTCCACTCATATATCCACATTCTACCTCCATTCGTATTTTAGGATTAAGGGCACATAAATGTGTCACGGAACGCACACATCCCCATACTTTTCCTGACCTAATATACATGGCTACCCAAAGAAAAGTACTGTTTAAGAGTGTGAGTGTGTGTGTTGAAGACGGAAGAGAATGTAGGCGTCGTTACTCCACTTGCTATATGGTGTTAGCGGATAGTTGTGTGTGTGAGAGCAGTTGGCACTTTGAGAAAACATGGCCATTATGAATACATACATAGATTACACTGGTAGACAAGCACAAAAACACTTATTTTCTCCATGCGTATGTATACACGTCCTTACATTGGGTTACATCACATTGCCCAAAGGAAAAAGAGGGAGAGTCAGACGGAGCCAGTGTGTTGTGTGTGAATAAGAAAAGAATTGCTCTTGAGAAGAGGTTATTGCTTTGCTGATTCCTTTCGTGTGGAACTCTGAATGATCATAAGTGCAAAAAGGCAACCTTTTACATTAGAATATATATGCAATTTCCACACCAGGAAATGGACGTCGACAACTCAACCGATGTACGCAGTTTTCATAAAAATTACTTATTTAAATATTGCCCATCGTAATGCTCCAACTAAGGAGGATGTACCCCCTGCTCAAGGCCTTTCTTCCAAGAAAGAAAAATATATGTGTAGAAGAGTTTTTCCACCTGGTAGAATGAAAGTCGTTGTCGAACAAAAGGATGTCTCACTCTACACAATTGTCGATGTGAGGTATCTCTCATAATAATGTAAGCGTTTTCAGGTTGAATACAACCCGCTTTAATAAAAATTCAAAATCTCTGCAAAAAACCATAGATGAAAAGGAAAACCAAACCACAAAGAAAGAGACAAGACACTTTTGTTGGTTGAGAAGAAGATTGCAAGGGAGAGAGAGCAAACGAGAGTGGTTGAAGCATGTCCCAATGTAGTACTATATAAATAGGTAATTTGAAAGGGAAAGAGAAAATGGACTTGTGTTCAATCTGATGAAAAGAGAAAATGTCATTGTGTGGTAAAGTAAAGCTAACAGTTTGGCAGTTAGCCGGCCAAACTTAAATAGTCGCTTTAAAGATTGCACCTCTCCGAAATATCATCCTTTTTATCCTTTTAGTTTGTATTTACTTAGACCATTATGACTCCAGTTGAAAGTCACCAGATTGGATTCACCCTTTTCAAGCTCAGTTTTTGGTTGGCGAGCTTAATAGGAAGGAGACGCAAGAAGCCGCTATTTGCGTAACCATAATATTTCTCCGGTCACGGAGTTGTAGACTTTGCTTTCCCGTTATTCCACAAGAGTCTAAAAAAGAGTGGAGTGGTATTTGGTTTTAGGAAATGTAAAGAAGACGAGAGAGAGAGAGAGAGAATGGTTAGCCCTAAACGAGTCCAATTTAACTTCTATGACCAGCCAACCGATACGAAAGAGACGGAGAAATGAGAACTGCAACCTAATCTTGATCTTTTTCAGATGAAGACGACACCAAAAGAAGATCCCTAACATTTACTTTGTGCTTACATGGAAATGTGTCTTTAGAAGCCGCCAACGATCGTGTCATTTTGGTTTCACTTGTTTTTCGTCCCAATATTGTAATATCCACATACTATCATACCATATTTCCTCCATGTATATATTTTTATCAATGCATATATCTTGGACCCATACTGTGAGCTTTTTCTTAATTTCACCTATCTTTTCTTTTAAACTTGATACTCAGCGTCAGCCTAAGAGCACGAGGACACTCTCTTACATCATCATTCCGCCTACATTTTCCCTTGTTTCCTTTTATCAAACCTCTAACTCACTTTAATAAGACGCCACGACATCCTCATCTATTTAGCTTGGTGAAGCATTCATACATAGACACACTCATCCATGATGTGACCAACGTAAAAAGGAAGAAAGAGAAGAGGTGAAACATATACTCAAAATGTTTACCAACCAGACCAAGTTTTTCTTTGTGTGCATTCACGAAAATCTCAACGTGTCTCTTTTGTAAAAAGGTCGAGATTTCGGTTTAAAGATGTTGCAATGAAGAACACACGGCACGCACGACTACTGTACTGTGTATTGGTGGATTGTGAAACTAGAATGCTGCCCCTACTTCAAATTCCAGTCGAGGAACGACAGAAAATGGAAAGCCTGAGGCGGGCATTAAATAAAGCATCCCCTTTCAACACACCAGCTCTACACTGCTGTAAACTGCAAATAGTTATTATCCTAACTGGAGTGCTCCGGCCATTTTCTTATTAAACTTTTTGGAGGAAAACCAATTAGGTACCACTTTATTTCTTATTTGTTAAAGAGGTCAGTGTTCCTAGCCAATGCATTGGATTGGAGTATCATTTCAGTTTACAATGTAGTGGAATATATAGCGAGTACGTGTAGACACATAGAAATTGCCCAGAGCTTCTGGTTCTCAAAGTGGTCAATAAAATTTGCGGAAATCAGGGACCATCTTACAAAATCGTTGTTAAAGTAGATGATACTACCATATGATACTGTTTAAAAAAATGGGATTCTACCCTGAATTCACAATCGATAGACAATCTTTTAAACAGTTGCAAGCTGAAATGAATACTGGTCTGCTATGTATATGATGGACTCGAGAAATTGAAGTGAAAACGGGTCTTCACAGCACTCTCCTCGAGATTAAAGATTGCTTTATCTTAAATTACCATCAAATATATATCGAGTCTCTCTCAGAAGATTATTTCGGAGGAACAAGGTTTTTTTTTGGCCACTCGTCTTATTTCCCTGACACGATTACAAAAATGCATTCTTTTAGTAAAAGATCACGTAGTCATGTACCTTTTGACCTAGATTCAAAAACATGTTCTGATTATCCTCGAGCTGCTAAAGGGCTATCTGATAACGGAATAGAAAGAAGGTCCGTTCCGTTCCAAACTTTGTGAGCGAGCACACATTTTATATGAAGTGCATACATGTGTACACCTCTCCAAATGTAATATCAAGTAGGTATGTGTGTGTGTGCTCTAAAAAAATCTTGACAAAGCCTCTGGAAAAGGAATAAAAAAGAAAGATTGCTTTCACTCGATAGCTAGGCAATAAAACGTTTCATCTGTTTGTAGTTGCAAGGCAAGGGGCAATATATTTTTTCTTTCAAAAAACGAAGAGATAAAAACTGAAAAGGAAAACGAAGATGAATCGGAAGACAGATAGAGAAAAGAATTGCTTAAGCTAAAACTCACTCTCATCCGGATATACACACACATGGTAATATTATGGAGTATATTTCTCGTTGTCAAAAAAATATAGCGCTGTCTAAAACTCTAATGCACTTAGGCATGTATATAAATACAACATTTACCAATACTTTTCCCATTTGATTCATTTTCCGTTACATTCTCACAAAAGATGTGATGGGAGAAAGTGGTGGTGTGGTACTGGTAGTGAAATCGATTTCATCCATTCTCTCCCTCTCTCTCTCTCTTGTCTTTACATTTGGCACTTGATCTCGATATCATTCACCGATCTTTCATTTCAACCATTTTACATATATCGTTCTCTAAAGGATTCACCCATCTGCATGATCTTTTTCCTTCTAAGTAAGCCCTCGTTGTAGCCGACCATACTTTCCAGCATTATCTTAGTAAATCATTTCTCGTGCTCGTTTCTACTTGAAAATTTGAATATCACCACGTACGTACGTATGAACAAGACTGAGAGCGTCAGACGTGTACGGACGGTAGTGTAATCGCATAGATACTACTCCAAAAAAGGATCGCAGAAGCAGTGAAAGTTTTGCTGGTTGGATTGGAAAGAAAGGTTTTAGGTGAATGGATTCGATTCCTGCTCTTCATGTACTGATAGTAAGTTCGATTTTTGGGTTTCATTGTGTATACATTTCAATGTGTGAGTAAGCCCACGGAATTTCTGCAGTGAGCCACTCTTGTGGAATCGGGGATCAGGATCTTAGTCCCAGTCCCTCCTTCTGTTTTGAGTTTGAGACATACTCCATTGTTTGTCCATGTATTGCATGGGAGTTCGCGCTGTGAACTGGAGAAAGAATTGGGACAAACCTAGCTAACGATATTCAGATTCAGATGCTATTTGTATTGTACTTAAGTCCGTCCCTACTTACACAGCACGTCAACAAATCTATTTCGCATGCTTCCAATTCTCTACCTCTGCGCCGCGGCAAATGATGGAACGTATCTTATCGAATGTTTTGGATGTCTATAGATCTAATCAACTAGTGAAACATTATACATTTTTTGTTGTAATGTTATGCCATTTTTTCAATGAAGTGGCATTTCAATGTCTGATACAGGTCCTGCTCAAAGCGTTTCGATTAAAAATTTGATTTGATGAATAATTGATGATAACATGAAGAAAATTTCTGTCATGTTATTTTAAACAACGAAAGGTCCAGAGTTTAGTATTGTATAACAGCTACAAAACAATGGAGTTAAAACTAGTTCAAAGAAGCAAAATATAAACATCTTTCGGATGCAGTATCACATCAACTTATCAGGTTCTGCTCAGTTTCAGTGAAGATTCCCAGATGACAAAAAAAACAACGAACAAAAGTTCAAATAGTTTTCCAAAACCACGCAGTATTCCTCATATGCAGTAATGTTGTAACAACCATTTGTTTTCATTTCACCTTAAGTTTGGTAAATAATGGTGTGTAACTCTCCATTACCAGTACATAAAACTAATAAGATTTGACGGGGGTTCCGCGTGGCCCCAAGAGTATCATCTACTTTTTTTCAGTTTTGTTACATTGCATAAAACTCTCTACCCACGTAAAACAACGTATGTTCATGTCCGGCTTTCGAGTGTGCCAAGCAATGCAAGTCCATCCATGTTGCCTGCGTTTTACGGTCTTCGAATAAAACTGGGCTGCAGAATATTATCCAGAAAAAAAATTCAGTTCAGGTAATTCTGTTATAAGGAAAAAAGTTTGGGTTCACCTGGATTACATTTGCCCCAGTTTTCACTTTCGTTCGTAAGCAATAAATGTTTGTAAGTAGGAATTGTGGGCAGAATTTTTACACACTTTCTCTGTTAGCTCCCATGTGTATCCATTATGTGCATTCAATGTGATGCTCCTGCAGTGTATGAGTTTTCTCATATAATTATGGAGACTTCCAGTGGATTCGAATTTTAGGTTTGGCATTCGTCATATTTAACATTATATTTTAACCATGGCGCAGCGTCTAGAAAATATACAAGGAGATAACTAATTTATTTTGGCCTTTTCATTAATGCAATGCTCAGTTGTCAGTTGGAAAGCCACTGTTTGATACCTGGCACCCAAATAAAAGGTTAAACAGAAATACTTTCCTTCTCGCCAATACTACAACAAATTCGGAAGTGCTTCGTTGCTTAAAACTGAAATCCTACGTCCTGCTCTTCAACTGGCATTCACAGTTGTAGCAGGAGAATGATAAAGTAAATGGTATTGGATTTTCATTGCTAAAGCAGCGGGAATGTGGCGTGAATGTCAGAGACGTCACAATATGAAAGCAAATAGTGGCAGTTAGCTATATTTTATTTCCGTAGGATGCTCTAATTATCTGGAATTAGTGTCAAAAGCCGCGTCACACCAAAAGTATGAAAGCTTCTTTTGCTTTAATTAAGTGGAGAGGCTTCACACATGATGATAGACGGAATATCATTATGTATCATCACCACCACTACTTCTCCTCCCATCAAGAGTTCTCGCTGACTGTGGGTTATGCTATACATTCATAAAACTGTGTTGTTTCTCTCTGTAATAACCTTTGCGTTTCTTTAGCTTAGCAATACGACCGTATCTTATATCTCATGCCACTAGTACCTTGAATAGTAGACACAAGTAAACTATGTCAGCCTTTTTAATGTCTTGTCATATATGATGATGATCGAAGTGAAAATGTTTGGTATGTGAAGGTAAAATTTCAGGCAAAACCGAGCTATAGATGCATCACACCATCTCTGATGATTTCTATTGTGATTGTGATTTCACAAGAAGCCTACTCGTCTTCTGCAGCACTTATATGAAACCCATACAGTATAGCTGTTACATCACATGGAATGTGTCGCGGTGTAGGTATGCCTTTGGCGTTCCATTTAATAGAATATTTATGGGATGTGGCACTTGTCGAAAAGTGTGGCACAGTTACTGCTACAGCCCACCGTTCAGAATAATAGGTTGGTTGGTTCGTTGCTCACAGCAAGAGAGAGAGAGAGAGAGTGAGAGAAAAAGTGAAAATGTGGATGGAGGTGAGGGTGAAATAGGAGAGATGGGATTCATTTTATATATTTACAGAGAAACATGCAGTGTGTACAACTATTATTTCCTAAACTAACGGCAATGATGTGTCAAAATTTGCCCTCTACTATTTGCTCACACAAGAAACATGGCTGTTTACTCCGCTCTCTTGTATACTTGCAAGTACATAGTATACCGCTTCACCTACTAGGGAGACAATCAAAATGGTTACTAGTTTTTATTCACAGCTTGGAGGTAGCCAACTATGTAATATAATTGTCACTTAATTTTTCTTTCATGTACATGAACCCATTGGTATAAATTCTAAAATATGGCAAGCAATATTCGTAAATAATAACGACACATTCATCAAACTGAATTAACAGTTTATATATCTGGTGGGAACGAATCTTTCATGTGAAAATGAGAATTGATAGAATGAGATAAAGATAAATTTTGCAGCGCATACATGTTTTCATTATACAAATATCATAATCTAACATAACATATTACATAATCGTGGTTTTCATTCTATTTAATTTAAATTATTTTATGGCTTTTGTGGAGGATAATATCGTACAACTTGTTCATTTTTCTATAACCCCAACATTCATATTCATGAACATGGTTCATGTGCCTTGGAGAAAATATGGAATCTTATAAACCCTTATTTCATGCTTATCATAGTGATATGATGGACCTGTAGCAAACTACATGATCCAGATAATATGAACAGGTGCAGTAGTACAAGTCTGGTGGTTCATGTTTGATTAGATGGGAATTTCACGCCTTCCAACTCCAAAGCCGCAGTTAACAAAATCCAGGTGATGTGAAGCACTGTAGTTAAAGCTAAAACGGGTTTGAGTCAGTCGGTCTATAAGAGAGTCGTGTGTTGCTTGCTGGCTGCTTTTCCCAGCTCAAAATCAATATCTCTGCTTTCCACACGAGGTACTTCAAATTACTCTTGACTAATCCAACTTTTTTTAGAGCTGTGTCGAACTTCTCTGCAAGATTTGTCTGAGTGAGAACTATACACATGCATCATGCTACTCGTGAAGAGCAACATATTAATACAAATAAAATTTTGTTGAGAAAGCACAATTTATATACATGAGTAGTGGTGAGAGCGAAAAAGTGCATCTGACTTGCAACGCCGATGTAAAGCAAACAGAAGCAAAAGAAATAGTGGCGGCCTTTAAGGACCCACTTTTGCAGTCTACATGCTCACTCTCTCCCTTTTTTGCTAGCGTGGTGGCTTGGTTTGGTGTGCAAAAAGGGGAACTTGGCAATTTCTTCTGTATCGATCCTTTCAGAGTCTGTACCATTTCCAAATAAAAGCATATATACAGCCAGCAAGCAGAGACTCCACGAGCCCTGATTCATTTTCCCTTTCTCCACACTCTCTCACACACTCTCTCTGATACTTTATATACTTAATACAGAAGTACTTCCTATGGCTAAATATTTACAACCGCGTAATGTATATAGGCACATTACTTGTTACATGCATTAATGTACATCCATACCCTCTGCACTCAGACATATACAGCAGTGGTGCATAAAACGAGCAGTGTGAGTTGGTGTGGTGTGGCTGCGAGTGAGCAGAGAACGAACTTTGTTTGGGCAACCAGAGAGAAAGCGTTATATAAGGCTACCTTCACTAAAACACCCATAGAATTCCAACTCTATAACTTGGATACTTCTCTCCTCTGTCGGCAGCCTGAGAATCGCTCTTTTATGAGCATTGAGTTTTGCTATAACATGGATTTCACCAGCTTTTTTATCATTTAAAAGGCTACCCGGTTCCAGTTTGATGTGAGGTATATACGCAAGTATACTTTGTAGAGCCTCGCTTTCCCCCGGTTTCTTTGCCTTTTATTTTTTTGCAAAAATGATATTACATGGCTCTGTCTATTGCTCTACTGCTTCTGCTGTTCCTCCTCCGAGTTCAAAACATGCAGGATGTCTTTGGCATGGAACGTGTTGTACATACATACTCACTTATTATGACCCTGTACCTACACCGCTTTAGCCATCAATTCGCAGTTTTCTCTTTCGCAAAAGGCCCCATTTTCCACGGCTTCCTTTGCTGAATATCCGAACTTGAAGTGTATAATGGGAGTAGAAGAAGATACAAGAAGTACGTTGCTCCTTTGACATTGCCTTGGCCGGCATGTGTGCAAAAATGTGAGAAGTAGGTAACCGTATAGCAACCCGTTAGAATGGAACTGCCAGTAATGAAAGAGTAAGTGGAGGAACAAGGGACGAACTCTGGCCAAACACGATCCAACTTTTATGCTATATATAGCTTATCTAAAAAGATCTATTTCAGCCTTCCAAGTTTTTGACCCGCTGGTCGAAATAAAAATATAAATGGTGCTACGAGAGTGCAGAGAGTGAGAGTGCCAAAGAGAGAATAAAGGAAAGGTGTTAGCTGAGGTTGTAACGACCACTGCACCGCACTACAGACAACAACCTTTTCCTTGACGTTAAATGGCGATTGCATGCCATGTCATTGCCATGCACTTCCAAGTTGTAGCAGCTACTGTCAGCATCAGTGCTACTTTTCTGAGTGGTGAAGCAGAGAATAGACTCTCTTGACTGACTAATATATAACATGATACTAATGCGACCAAGATAACAAAACAAAATGGTAGCAATGCTCAGAACAGTTCTAATGTATTGTTAAATGTTTCGCAACTGCTAAAAAATGAAAGAAATGTGTACTTCTCTATACGGAGAAAGTTTTCGCCGATTGGCAAAAAGAACCATACACAAAACCAACTTTTGTATGAAGGGAATTATTGACATGTGCCAAGACATCAGAAGGACATGGACCTTTACAAATTACTATTCTTATATGTGGCACTCACATAAAGTAAAAACAAAATACAAAAATGACTGAAATATCTTCAACTCAAAAGTCCAGAATCTTCTCCATCTTGGGGAATGTTCTTCCGTTTTGAGATCGATAGCAAATGAGCTTTAGCAAATATCCTGTTCATTCACGCACATGTGGATTTTAAATACGACATTCTGAAAACATTTAGGATAATAGATGACTGCGGCTTCAGTTTCTTTTATTGTAGTGTGACTACGTAAGTCAAACTCAAAAACACACATACGTGTCGGTAGATAAAAAGAAAACGGGTAAAGAAATGAACATAACGTTCTTTTATAATCGGAATTCGCTTTAAAATGAAACCTTCAAAACCTTTTTTGTTTCGTCTGTCTGTTCCATTCTTTCATTCCCATTTTTTCATTGAACTGCTACAAGTCTGCGAAATATTGATTGCAATATCGAGATGAGAAAATTTACCCGTTTTTATTTTCATCATGTCGACTTCTGTTTGGGTGGGTGTATACAGCATATAAGTATGATAGAAAGTAAGATATTATTCACGTCCAAATGTATTTATTTGCGTAGTTCCGTGAGTCTGTTTCTGAAATCGAAAATTTAAAATGAAAGTGTCATTTCATCATGAAGGGAAATCATTTTTGCAAACACTTCTCATATGATATGCACAAGTGCTTCAAGCAACTGCCACTACCGTTGAGACATTGACAAAGATGCCTTATTCTGTAATACCTTACGATGTGATGGCTTCCTTGAGTAAGAGCTCGTGACTGACTGAAAGATGACGTATAAAGGCTCTACACATTCATTTTTAAGAGTGCGATCACAATATCAAAAATACACAAGCTAGAATAGCTCTCACTTTGGCGAAAATAAGGGAAACGCTTTCTAAACTAAAAACAGGGAAGAAGGGGCCTCGCCACGAGTTTTCCAAGTAATAGGAGTGTATGCAGAGCACGAAAAAATTGAATGAAAGAAAAGCGATAATTCCCACACAGATCTGTACTACAGGGAAATGTATTCTCCTGCTAGCCTGAAACGAGGCGGAGAAGAAATGGAAGGTATTAGAGTAGGAATTTCTCCTACGGTAAGCTGCTTTAAGCAAAGATGACACATGCCAAATGTAAGAGAAGTGACAAACCAACAGGGGTAAAATGGAAAAGTTATTGACATTACGATGCTGTTGTCGCTTTCATTTCGTTTCACTTCTTTGCATCTGACACAATTCGTCGTTATCCCATGGGTCTCCCTTCCCTCGTAGGTTCTTACAAGAAGAAAAATGTGTAGTGGTAGTAGCTCGTATGTGTAAGTATCTAACTATATAGAAAAGCAAGGAACACGAAACAAGGACTTGAGTGCATTTGATATGTTACATTGCTCTGTTCAGATCATTTGAAATTTTGCGAAAGTACCACACTGTGACTCTACCACTGTTGTAATGCTGATCGTATCTTTTGTGTGCGTCCCAAAACACTCGAGACTAAATGTTGCAATAGGGCAATATGATCCGAGAAAAGCTATGAATGAAATGTAACGTTGTAACACACTATTACCCAATATCTTGTGCCCTCTTATCCGTGTGCGGAAAGTCACCGGGACCTGAAGAAAGCGAGAGCGGAATGTGACATTTGATATTAAGAGATGATCTATACACAAAAGGGTTTTCCTTTTCCAAAGATATGACTGCTGTACTGTACTTAAGTATGTACCTACCTGCTAAGCTACAAAAACTCCCCACATTTCATAAATATTGTGCATGTGTTTCCGTATAAAGTGGAAGATGATATCAAATCACGGGTTACTATTGTTGAAAATGATGCTCCGGAAGTGAAGAATTGGGCCATCTCATAATATTTTGCTCAGTTACAGCTTCAGTAGGCATTATATGTGTGTATATATAATGTCTATCGCACATTGAGTATAGCAGAGATAAAAATACACTTTTGTATAAACCTAAATATTTTATGAGCATGTCCATAAAAATCTGGGTGAGTAAAAACAAGGACTTTGTCAGGAAGACAGAAAAATGAATGTTATACTTAACCAAAATGCGTATGGGTTGTTGGAGCACCCCCCTAATGACCAGCTTGGCTTGGACAACGAGCTACTAGACGAGAGGATAGACTTTATAGACTATACACTTTTAGAGATGCTGCATAAATACTGAAGGTGAAAGTATATGTATATTGACTGTGCTCTTTTCCTGTGTAAGTATAACCTGCGAGCCAAAAGCCGTATGAATTTGTTTTCGTTCCCTACATGGAACTTCCAAGAAGTCGCTTGATTAACTTTAAGAACACATTTTGCGTGGGCATGTAAGTGCAAGATGAAAGTGCAATTACTGTCGCTGTATTATCATGGAAAATAATTATTTGGGAAAAAAAACTCTTTGAAACGTCAGTGTGCATGCTCAGCTCAGAAGGTTGTATTCAAAGAATTCTTTCTCTCAATTTCCAATATTTCCATTTCAGAGGAAGAACAAAGGGAATATTTTGTGTGTTATGTCAATACACAGACACACTTGGGTTACATCCATGGGTATTGTGATATTCTTGAAATTCTAGTTCATCACCTTTTACCACCTTCATAATATTCTTCCCAGCTGCACATAACGTACCTAGATGTAGAGTGTTTGCAGAAGTGGTTGAATTTGAAATGGAATTCTGTTGAAAGGCTAACTGAACAACTGAACTGTCGTCCTACATTACGTATGTAGCTGCATGAACATTTTGTCATCGTGTGATATTTTATGCATATACCTAAAATCCATCCATTCTTCTGCGTATACCTAGCTACATCATGCTGGCAAATTCTTTCGCTTAAACTTATTGGCATTTGTAAGATGACTTGTTCCTCTTTCTTGGCAACAATTCTCACTTATGATCCTTCCAGAATATCATCCAGAAAATGGGATTGTATAACATGCATATCACTACTTTTACTTACATGGTTGCACACACATACATGCATGCAAGAACTGTTCAACTGTGTCGAAAGCTTCCTACTGGCAGTTCGAAGAAAAATCGCGAGCATGCGATGAAATGAAAGCAGATATATAACCTCTGGGTTATGTATATGTTAAAGATTCTACTTTTTTCATTCTTCATACGAGGACAAATTGCCAATTCATGCTATCACACTACTCATATCACTTATTCCATACATTTTCCTGCTCATCTTATCACCCAGCTATGTCATTGTGTTGCTGTCATATTTTTTTTGTCTCAAAGGCTTTCACTTTTGGGACAGTTTCAGGAAAATAGAATAAATTCTAAACGTGTGAGAAATACAGCGATTGATTTTCTTAAATTGAAAACGGTACCTTAGACCGGGTACACAATTTCACGTTCGTAAACCACCCAGTGCACAGGAGCAGAAGGAATACATTTGAGCCCAAATAATTAATTTTTGTTGAAAAATTTTGTAGAGATAGCTGACTGTTAACATTTAATTAATTTGTTTTCCTATTTTAATCATCCGTTTTGCTAATCATACTAGAAGACATGTATGCAAATTATTACAGGTATAAATATAGTTTTAACAGTTGTGTAAGGCACACCCGTTCAGTGTATCAAGTAACAATATATAGTATTCTGAGTATGTAGATGCGAGTTTTTTGTGCATCTTCTCTTCAGGAAAATTGTGTAGGAAAGCAATTCGAGAAAAAGTTCAAAGACTGCTGATCCATTAGAAATGCATGAAATACTCAACGTTTTCTTCGTGCCTTTTTTTCTGCGTACAATTTCTGTTTTCTCTTACAACGTTATTACATTTGGGCAGTGGTGTGTGAAACTATAGTTTTTCCTTCTCTTCTCTTTTGCACACGAGCATAGAAAAACAAGGGAGCAAGATGAAGTAGAGATGTCCAAGAAGCAGAAGAAGACGAAGAGAAAGCAAAGAAAACAGGGTTAGCTCATCTTTAGCATAGGCAAAAGTAAAAACATTTTACATGATGTCCCATGACGAGAATTTATTGAAGAATTTCATGGTAGCTGGTTATCATAATATGACTTCAAAAAGACTGAGAAGAGAGATCCCTTACGGTTTTGTTACTCTTTTCCTTCTTCCTCTTGCTCACATTCAGTTTGAGCATTTCACATTTTAACATTATCATAACTGGTTATGATGAGAATATAGTATCAAACCAATGCACACACACACATGATGTTTTGCGTAATTCCACAACCAGTACTACATTGGGAGAAGAAGATCTTTGACTATAGTGAATGTTACTCTTTGCCGAAGACATGGTTCAAAGGCAAAAATCTTAAAAGAGGGTTGTATTTTTTCAGTTTTCCTTTCTTCTTTGCACTTTGTACAGAAAATCATGTACTATACCTACTTTGCATAATATGACAAGCAAGAAAAGCACATAGCATTCTTTTTTTCAGTAAAAATACACGACAAACTTGAGGGCATGCATCATGCACTGGAAACAAATTTCACTTTTAAATTTAAACGACTTGGTCATGGCCAAAATGGAAGAGGAGGAGCAAAAACGAACACGCATTTGGAGGAATCCTTATTAGAATTGCAGAATGAACAACTACTAACTGCGTCACAATCTGTTGTACAATGGAAGTAAAAGGATGAAGGACTCCTTTTGTCAACCAAATAAGTTCTAACTTTTAGTCTGTACAGTTTAACTTTATTCACATTAAATGAGCACGTAATGTAAACACGAAACTTCGTCATGTAAAAAAGGGCCGCAAAAACTAGAAAGAGAAGATGATTGAAGATGAAAAAAGATGAAAAAAATGTGTGTCTCATTTTTCAGAAGACGTTACCATCATCATTGCAATACATATTATGTAATATATTATCAAAGAGTTTAAGCAGGGGTTATGCATTCGATTGAAAAGAGTTTTCTTTGAGTAAAAAGTGTACATACAATTTTATACTTGAAGGCGTAATCATCATCATCATGAGTAAGCCGACTCATAATATTATCTTTTCTTTCTGCTGTCTTTTCTCTACTCCGATACTCATCGTGTTGCGAAAGAATTCGGTCATGAAAAGCAAATATTTTCTTCATCTTGGCATTCAACAGAAGGAACTGAATAAAATGTATATATACTACATATGAGGCAAGGTACATACATGATTGAACACAGTTATAATTTAATATGAAGTAAATACATATATATGGGAAAAACAAAAGAAAAAATTGGACTGGTTTCCTTCAGCTAACTCTTCCAGAAACAAAAAAGGAGCCAACCTTGTTCCCAGGCACAGCGAGGGTCATAGGTTTTTACAATGGTTTTATATAATGATCCCTTTCTTTCTCTGCTCTTTGAACAGAAACCACTGACTCTCCCCGAGCATACGTTCTGAGTCAATGTGACACTTGCCCTTTTTCCTCTATTATTAGAGTACACCACTTATTACGAGCAAAACCACAAAATGAGAGAGAAAGAGGGCAAGACATGATTTCCATGTGGGTTAACAAAATCGCAGACGACAAACTTTCCTAATCCTTCGTGTACATGATCATTGTCAGAGGAATAAAATGTACATAATGTAATACGAAAGCCACGTGGTAGTCAAATTTCCACGGAGCGGATGAAGATATATAAAATATACGCTAAAACTTCCACGGTACACCAATTTCTGTTTTTAGGAAACCGAAACTGCATACAAAGGTCCTGGATAACTTCCCACTTTTACCCGTCGATTTTTTATACGTTTGAAACACACAAAAAAACGGAAATGAACAGACTACACATAAAGTTGGCAATGTTGGTACAGCAGTGTCTGAAAACTTAGCGAAGCTCCCAGGTGATTTAACTTGGTTGGTGATGACTAGGTATTTTATGTTTCTCCTCAGTGTCTACTACCTAGTAGCCTAGTGTCCATGTATGTATGTATATAATAACGCTTTCAACTTCACGATGTGTCTTTAAGTTGAACTGTTTTTCCACGAAAAACCAGGTTAAATACATACAAGCGTAAGCTAAATACTTAATAAAAATCGGGATATCAAAAGCATGGCAAATGTTTGCATAAAACTTCTCCCAACAAAAAGTTCACTACACATAAAAAACGTAAGCTACCAAAAAAAGTTTTGCATTTGTTTTTCCGTGTGGGTAGTAACAGGAGTAAGCTGGGAAATCATGCTTAATTAAATAAATCAATACGATGAAATTCATCGGGTGTAATTTAGTGCTCGTTATGATGCACTACGCGTAGCCGGAGAAACTACTCGCTTCTCTTGACTAGATTGGTGCGACTAGCATATGAACTGTGAAGAAGACAGTTTTATTACTGCACACACCGCACCACACCAGTACAGCATTAAGATCTCAACAGATATACATAATTCTATTGTCACATATATGAAAAATACAAGTGCGGCCAAAGAATACTAATACGAGACGACAGCCACAAAACTCTAGGAGGAAAGAAGGGATAGTCCCAATAGAGTGAGAGGAGAAAGCAGAAATAAGGAAGGAGTCTGTAGTCTTAGTTTTCTTGGTTTGGTTGGTTCGTCTCTCCTACTTTTGCTCCTTTCGCCTCTCATTTTATCTAGCTCATTGCTTGATGACTCTGATTTGCATGAGAAGCCAGCATCCATGCACAGAGCCCGTGAGAAAGATGAACCAAAACCAAGTGGCATGCTTTGCTTAACACTTTTCCCATATAAATTTAATATTATACATGTACTTAGAGAAATGTTGGCATTAAGCATAATGTAAGTTTTAGATCTGTCTAAAATATTTTACCGCTTTAGCCAACTTCGGAGTAGAAATCAGAAAGATAGAACCATTATACATTCTTCTATTATAGTGTTCATTCGTTAGAAAGATCTGACTGACTTGCAAGAAGAGAAAAGATGGTCATGTAAAGGTATAGTCAGTTTGAATAATATCGTTATCGTTTTCTGCTGATACCTTGTATACTGCGGTATGATATAATAATGCATGTAGGAAATCTCTTTTCTTTACCAACTATACGAGCTCTAACTAAGCTCTTGTTGTCTACCAAGGAGCAGAACATTAAGTACATTTACTTTCCTGACAAAACTTTTCTTCTCTCTCCAAGCTTTTCCTGTATGTGTATTTCCTGAAAGTCAAGTGGAGTCATGTCAGCTGAGTTTTAGATAGGAAAGAAGGTGGTGTAGATATGTATATATATACCGCGACGATATGGGGAAAGCGGTTCCAGACTGAACACCTCTTGGGAGATCAAATAAGCAAGGCATGCAAAAGAAGAAGCACCGTACCGTACCACCATCACCAACAGCATCAAACTAAACAAAAACTGGGCTAACTTTAAATTACTTGTTTCTACGAGTCTGTAAGTGTGGGAACTAGGAGGGAAGAGGATGGATTTTATACATTTTTGGTTCAATGAATGGGTCGGATGGATGAGTGAATGTATTTTTTGTTTCTCATCCTATATTACTGTAAAGTTGAGACACATAGTATTCGCATATTATCAGTGTGGTGCTGCCACTGTTGTACAACTTGTCTCATGAAAAAGTTTGTTGGAAAGGCTATGCTGTTGCTTCCTATTACAAATAGATTGTATATTCTCGTGTATGCTTGTGAGAGTATTAATAATGGCAAAGGTTCCGTTTCCCTTCATCTTGTCTAGTCTCAGTTACACAAGAAGTGAAGTCTCTTCTCTCCGCACTCTGTCCGTAACAATGTTACTTATCGTTAGTTAGTTAGCTAGTTAGTTACCAACGAAAGTCAGGAAATACAGAGACAGACGGAGTGCAAGAGCAAGAGAAAAGTAAAAGAAAGAAGGAAAGAAAGAAAGCTAGACTGCCGCTCTTAATTTTCAGCCTTTATATCCTATCTTTCCCTTGTTCTTTAGCGTATCCTCACTATATACCACCAACAAATATTCTCTTCGGGTGTTTTAGGTACTTTATGTTACTTATGTCTGGGCTTCTGTACCGACTTTTTATTTTTTACTACTGTTCTTGTATGAATGTTACATATTCCAGGGAAGCTTATATGTCTTAGCCCAATTTCTTGTTTGCTCAGCCTGAGATGAGAAATGGTATGAAAAGAAAAGAAGAAAATTTCCAACTTTACACTCCGTGTACGGAGAATGTGTGAGAAAAACGGAGCAGCCAAAAAGTAAGTTAGTGGGAGACAATTCAACGTCAAGGCAAAGGGAATCACGGCGTTTCTTTGGGTGAACAAAAATCTTATTATCAAGGCTAGTGCATTAACGAATTAAAAAAACTATCAGTAACAAAAGGCTGGAACTCCAGAATATTTTGTGAATGGAAAATACTTAAATACATTTAGATATAATAGACCTTCATTTCTCAAGAGATAGTCAAAGTAATTTCGTTTTAGCTAACTTATTTTTTACCCTTTGCAATCTTCTTATGCTCAAAGTATTGTCTCATCCACTTGCAGTTGAGGAACTATGCAGTAGTATCATTTACAGTAAAATCCTTAATCAATGGCAATATAATTACATAGTTTTAAGTAGAAAAATACAAGAATGGATTGGAATCGGGGAAAAGAAAAAAGTATTAGGTTGCTGCAAGATGAAAAGCGCGATCTTATTTGGCCTCCTTTCCTAATTAGACGTTCTATATTAAGGTTTACGTTTCCTGCTCCAAAGGCTCATCAATACTGTGTTATATTCATTGGTTCTAATAGTATGTTATCGGATTTGCTTATGCTGGCAATGTATACTTTTTCCAAAAGCGATGGCGAATGCGAATTGCGAACTGTTTTATAATACCAATTAATTCCCGGTATATTATTTCAGCCATGAAAAAGTTTCTTATCATTGTAACAAGTTTGATTCTTCCACGAAAGTCCCTCCAAAACATAGTGTACCTAACTATATTCCGTGAACGACAAAGTTCCTCCACGACTTTGCAACTTTAATGCACGGGGAAAGGACGAACTTGGGTATTTCACATGATGCATAATGCAGACGTATTGTAGCTAATAATCAGTCAGTTTAATTAATGACGCAAACACACATGATATATGGTGTATTACGTTCTGCTAGGGCTTTTGTGCGTATTTACAAAATGAATGTCGTGCTGATACACTTTTGGGTTAAGGTAAACTAATAAAACGTTACCTACCCTGCTCATAAAACTTTGCCTCCATTTCGTTTCCCTCAGAACAACAAACACTAATGAAAGTTTAAATCAAACCAGAAAACAAAAGTAAGTAAAACAGCAAGTTTCTCACAAGCCAAATCAGAAAAGTTGGAAAAGGACAGATGGATAAGCCAGTATTCCACACAGGAACTAAATAAATTATGAAGGTTGTAGGCAACTTTGCGATTTCAGAGCAGTGCAATTATTAGAACCAAAGTCAATACCAACAACAACTAAACTAAATGACGGTCGCTAAATGTATTTGTTAGCGAAACAAAAAGTTGTAAAAATGAAATAAATTTGCTACCCACATCTAATTATTTATCCTTTGACAGTTAACTGCATGGTCTTTGGTAATTTTCTAGTTTTTCCTCTTAAAATCAAACCAAACCAGGGCATAGACATGCAACTAATTTAAAGTTTTCATGTAGTACTAGCCCGTTGTCGATAAGAAGGGAAAACGAGATGGATAAAATGTAGTTAAAGCAAATAGAGATATGTTTCATGCGATAGTAACCCAACGACACCACAAGTAGTGCTCTGATCATCAACTCAATCCTGATATGAGAGACTTTTTGTTCAGTGCAAAGTCAGCAGCAATGAATCTGATCAAGTGTAATATGCCCTTTCGCCGTCTTGCCACTAAGCAAAGACTTTTACCAAAAACCTGCTACATTCACGTACCATGCTTTCTGTCTCCATCTGTATTCCATACCAGGTCGGGTCCATGTCAGGTCGTTTCTTACGCTGAAACAGCCTAACAGCTTGTACATGAGAGAAAGTCACTCTGGCTCCCATTGAATAGACGAGAAGTGGAAAGCTGAGCTGGGCTACAAAATGTGAATGAGCTGATTCGACTTCCGATAAGCCAGATTAGCGGTGGTACGAGAACATTTTTATGATGATTTTTGAATGAGCGCTTCAGCCTCATTCTATTATAGCCATTTTCTATTCCAGTCAACCTTATAATCTTCCCATAGTAGAAGTATTATCTCTCTCTTGCTACATGAGTAGCTCTTTTCACAAAGCTGCTGTTTAAGGATTAGCATCGATTTGTTGGGGAGTCGGCATGAGCGACACAAAAGAGAAAAATTAATGTGAATCGTGGTACTTTCAACTCGCAACGCTAAATCCTCATTTGAACAATGGGTAACCGATTTGTGTTCATGTCCCCTAAATTTTCTCCTTGTTTTTACAAAACTTTTTTTATTCTTGAATTGAATGCAATCCACTCTCAAAATGCATTTGAACGAAATTATATCTATCACTTCATGTACCTAAATGGTTTCACCTAACTATCATGTGTGTATATATCAAATCAACCAAGCCCCCATTTAAGGAAATAAAAACAACATCGTGCCTAATATCACCCCCATTTTTTCGAGCAGAAACGAAAATTATAATGCTTAGAGAGCAAAAAATCATTCGAAAATGTTTACGTGCACTTAGCTAATGTGACCAGACTACGATACTGCGGAAAATGTGATACACTCTCCTCTGATTCGCCTATAGCAGAGCGAAAGATGTGTATTTTATCTGATCTGGCGATTCGTTTTTTACAGATCTGATGATGTTGATGATGATGCAAGCATTTTGTAACTTATTTTTGAGAAACATGAGAACCTACAAAGCACACAACTAAAAGATTACACGCCAAGCCAATATTACGTAGACAAAGAGGTACATGAGACGTGCGGCTTCCCTCGCATTGATGCTAAAAATAAGCTACGAAACGAAATAGCTGGAGCATAGCAGGTAAACTAATAAAGTATTGGGAATAATACGTAAAACGCGAGCATTTTGGACTGGATGTGTGTAAAAGATCGTGATTCCAATACGAAAGGAAGGAGTCTAGAAAGAGTCGGGAGAAAGTAGAAAATGAAGAAGCTATAGAATGGCTTCCATCCTCCATATAATGTTACCTAATGAAAGGAAATGGGAGAGGGAAAAGGTATTTTACGAAAATGGGCCAAGCACACACTGGATCAATGGGAGAAGTGGCTGGGAATATTTTTGGACAAATCTTTCTAAAGCTTATCTCTTAAGGTAATTACTGACATAAAAAAGTTGGCAGTAGACAGGCAACCGTGGCTATAGGCATATGGCCATGACTGTGTGAGACTCTACACTTTTGCCTCATAAGGAGGTTGGGAAATTGAGCTGAAGAAAGAAGGAAACGCACATAAGTACCTAGAGAACCCGTAGTATTCCAAATGCGGACTTTAAAAAATCCTTTCATGTATAGTTTCTCGGAAGGTAAAGTTTTTGCGTGGTTGAGTGGAAATGATGATGGTATTTATAGGCGAAAAGCACTTTTTTATGCATGCAAGTGCATAAAACTGTTGGAGAGGAAGGACAATAAAGTTCATGTTCAACTGCGATTAGTAAGTTGAGAGATGAATGCTACTCATGCATGTCGTTCCTATGTAATTTTCCTTATCTTACGTAGCTAATACATTTGGGGTGTTCTTCCTCACAGTCCTCAAAAACTAATTTATGACCTTTTAGAAGGCTCATAAAACTACAGGTTTAATTACTAAGAATGTGGGATGTCATTAACAATTAACTTACTTTTATGTTGGTGGAAAAGACTAATCATAAATTTTACTCTTATGGGTGAGCGAGCGGGCGAACCACCTCTCTAATTTTCTTCAGACTTGTAGTACTTTATACCTACAGACATAAATTTTGTTCCAAACAACGTACATACTAAATGTTCTTCTTCGAGAATACAAAAGTTTCTAAGAATCTGCGACTCGCCACAAATTGTGCACAACTTTATTGTCATTGAATTCCTTCGGTTTTTCAATTATTTAGCTGCTACTGTCCTGAGCAGAACCATCCGTTTTTTGAAGCCAGCCTTTTCATGATAATAATTATTATTTGGCAGTAAAGATGGAACACCTGTTATACCTCTGTGCGCCTTCCGCTATCTTACTCGAGTCTACATTTTATTTCGGAACACCTAAAACCACATACAGAACTAAATGTTCTGTGTAATGAATTTAATCCATTAACGATAAAAGTGGTAATGAAGATACCTGGCTACATGACATCTTTCTTTCTATGAGGCGTACAAGTTACTGCCTACATAATGTCGAAGTCGTAACCTTTATGATGATTGTCATGTAACACTTCACACTCCAAGAATGGGTACCCTGAGCTGAGCTATCAAATGAGGGCGTTCCTTGCACTTTCAAAACAACTTCTATTGGAAGTATATTGACGGTTTGTTTTGTTTAACAACTTAATACAGCGTCGGAACGTGAAATAATTAGATAATGATTTTGTGCCGATTATTTGATACGCTCTTGGTGGAAAGGCACTGAACTTACGAGGAACCATTGAAGTTGGTTGAGATCCGATTTGGATGAAATTTTGCATGCACATTGTTTTTATGCTAAAAATAACACGTGCAAAGTATGGGGTCGCACTGGCCATAAACATAGATTTTATAAATATATGGTGATTTGGAGTTTTTATAATGGGAATTAACATGAACAAGGCTAGGCTGCCTTAGTCATGTGTCCTAAAAGTACAAAAGTTTATTTGCATGAAGTGTTCGACATATTGCACAAACTATTAGTAGTTAAATATTTGTTGGAATACAAATATTACAATAGACTTGATCATTGGGAATTATCAAACCATATGCCACTTTAATCTTTTAAAATCCTTTCTATATTTTTACTGGAAACTTGCATAAATACATTTTAGAGTTTTGATTAAACTACAGCAGATAAGTTATTCCAATTTCGTATCTTATATTTTGCCTATAAAACTCTTTAAACCTACTCCATTCCTTTTGAATCGATTGTCTTTCATTTCCTCTCTCACAACCGTTGGGTGAATTTGTAGTTCCTTTCCATTTATTTTATGAATGGAATAAAAAGGATACACAATTTAGTCTTCTTTCCAAAATCACTAAATGCAAAAAAATTAAAACGTGTGAATTTGAACTTATAACAAACTGGACTCTGCTTTTCTATGTTAATTCCCATTAAAAAATG
This sequence comes from Orchesella bifasciata, assembly GCA_034697805.1. NCBI lineage: Eukaryota > Metazoa > Arthropoda > Collembola > Entomobryomorpha > Orchesellidae > Orchesella > Orchesella bifasciata. The sequence goes on from JAQGAP010000167.1 coordinate 56,085, forward strand.
ACCAAATATTTATAAAAACAATGTTTATGGCCAGTGCGACCCCATACTTTGTACATGTTATTTTTAGCATAAAAACAATGTGCATGCAAAATTTCATCCAAATCGGAGCTCAACCAACCTCGGTGGTTC
>JAQGAP010000168.1:0-56171 GCA_034697805.1 Orchesella bifasciata
TGGTCAATTAAATTATGCATAATATTTAACCCAAAACGGAGCATGTCTCTGAATTCTGATTGTCTAGCAGTTTATTATGTGTGGTACGCATGTAGTGCACTCTACACTGCTTAGTTAGCATCAATGCTAAATGAATTGTTCAAGAGAGAGATAATATAAAGTACTGCAATGTATGTATGCAACAAAACGTTTCGCTGTCTCTAAGAACAAAATGTCCCAACAAGAGAGCTGAATTTTTAGAATGGCTTTTATTCATAGTTTTTAATCAGATTTAGTTTTTTTTTACAAAGCATCATGTTTTGCAAATTCAAAGTTGTACAGGATAGTTTGTGTTTGCACACGACGTTTGAAACACGCAATTACTGGATGACTTATACGTATATATATTGTGCATGCGGTAATGCATAAATTCGCAAATGGTTTAATCTGAAAATATAACTTTTTCAATCATAGATTTTAGATACCCAACTAGCTTTTGTCGTGTCTAATTAATTTAGTTCCAACACTTCATATATCACAAACTAATAATTCCAATTTCATGCTAAGAGAAAAATGGTTGCTTATACACGGAGAAGTGTTTTTAAGTAAACTGGTGTCCATCAAAATCGCAGTAATCCAACTATCGTATCCCAAGACTATCCCAACTGGTAAATTGAGCTTTTGATTTGATATACCTACAATGTTTTGTCATCCTTTATTTTGAATACAGAAATTTGAGTTCAAAATGATTATAAATACAACTGCTTTCATAAACTTTTTCGTCTTGAAGTCAAAAAGACAATGAAAAGTTTGAAGAGAGCTCTATATGTCTGCGTCTTTCAAAATAAGTGAGATGAATTTAAGGAGAGTCATTCATTTTGACAGGGTATGAAATTTACTGTGACTCCTACGCCCAGAGATCATTAATTTTTTGGATGGTATATAGTTGTGGGTGAAGGGAATGCTCATCTTCATCACAAGTAAAAATTATTTCTGGTCCTGCTCATCCAGTTGAGGAATAGAGAATGAATTATATACATATAAGGCAGATTGGACGGGTACTAATTCTATTATTATGGTTTGGCCGTAGCATTATGCCTACTCTAAACGCAATATAGCAACTAGCAACCCATTCAATCTCACAGTCAACTCAACCTTCGTTTTTCTCTAGCAGAATTTTTCTATAAGCATCATGCATCGGTATATAGACAACCAGCACAGCAAAATAAACTTCGGTAATGTAGTTTGTGATAATTGGACTAGAGCCTCTTTTCCTGACAAATCTTCCGTTCCGATATAGCTGGTAGACGTTGTTAGTTGTTTGATAATGAGTTTTACGTTAATATGAAGGGCAACCCGGGCTTTATCTAATGACCTTGGCTTGACTTTCCGGTTTTTTCTCCCGTATACATTTTCTCCAGCCAGAAAACTACATTTTACCCCACTTTTCTTTTCTGATTGATTCAGATGAACATGTGAAATGGGCTGTATAAATAATGGGAATGGAACGTGTATGTGTATAAAAATGGTAGTGCAATCGGCAATAAATTTCTAGCTTAATGACTATTTTTTTTCTCTCTCTCTCTCTGCTGCCTCAGTTTTTCCTTAGCGATCCCACTGGCTCTGGATGGCATTTACACTTATATCCCTGTCAAAACGGGAATATACAGGGATTTGAATGGCGATATCAGTAGCAAAAAGTGACGATTGTGTAGTACATATAGTGATAGAGTCGCTGTTAGCGTAATGGGCTGACACTCATGTTATGAACTAGAATGAAATAGCAAATATGGAGCTAGTACAAAAAAAGACTTTCTTTTTAAGAGATGATGATGGCAATGGCAGTTTTTCTTTATGGCTTAAGTTTTCTGGCTTTATTTGCAGAGGCTTTTTTGCTTAATAGTACTTTGCGCTTGTATGGTTAGATAGTTTGACCATGGAAAATTGCACATTTACTGTGTGTGTAAATATATGTATTGGCTCATTGAAAACATCGTTAGTTTTTGGAGCCTCTCTCCATCTCTTTTCTTATTATGTAAGGCAGTATCCCTGCCACACTTATTATTACACACTCCATATGGTTGATTGATGATCGTATTGCATATTGCATTCACTATTAAAGATAAAGGAGGATGAAAGTAAGTTGGTTTTCACTCTATCGTTTTCTTGTTAAAGTATTTTATTTACACAAGGAAAGCTTAGTTATATCGACCAAGCAAAAGTGGAACGTATTTATGGACTCATTTATTTTCATGATATTGTGAAGGTACTCACTAGAGGATAAGGTTTGGAAAGAATGAAATACGATGCAGAACTAAAGAGTTTGCCGGAACATAACCGAGAGACTTGTGTTCTTCATAAGTTTTGGGGATGTGGAAGGCGAGGGTGGTGAAGGAATGTGGCAACGCAACGTAGTAGCACACGATGTTGCACGAGAACACGAATGACTATCTCAATGCTACTCACAAGACTAACTTTTCCTAGTGACAGCTAAAGTGATCCAATCACTACTCAAATTGGAGAAATGGGGCTTCTTGAAAGCTTGCTACTTTGCATACCAACCCAATAGCATATTCTATCACGTAGTTGTGTGTTGTTACATCATTAGCAATAATATAAATGACATTGGGTCAACTGTTTCCTTTCATCTTGCTTTCGTGGTTGTGTCCAGAATGTAAATTCGTTTTGTGAATGGGCAAAACCATAATACGTACATTTTCAGGGGAAATGAAAAATGGTTATGGTAATGGGAAAAATGTTGCGCAATTCCCGGGAATAGTGCACCCCAGTAGAAAAGTGATAGGAAAAAGGGATGTGTTGAAAGCTAATCGACTGTTGGCTTCCTACATTATATTGAATTTCAATGTCTGCTGGACATTGACTCCTTATTTTTCATCATGTACGTGCATAAGTTTGTTCACGGCTCTCATGTACACACCCCTTTAGCTCTTTTACTTCTTATCAAGTAGCATTATTCTGATCCTGAAATATTAGCAAATGAAATATAGACCCACGTCGAGTAAGCTCTCATCTCCTTGTGAATATATAATGTAAAATATTACCAAATGGCCACGACCTTACTTTAAATGAAAATGGGGTTTCTGACCGCAAGCGCCAAAACTGATACGAAAGAGAACACCAAAGAACACCTCTTACACACAAAGTAAAGTTTGTGTGAATGAAAAAACTATGTGTGTACATTTTCAATTATTCAATATGTCTTCTTTAAAGTGATTGCAATTGATAAGTTTCTTAAATATGTAAATAAGAATCAAGACCGAAAAGTAGCAAGCAAACACGAAGCAGATCTCTTTTGATATTCATGCAGAAGGAGTTGCTCTGTGTGAAAAGCAAATAAAGATAGCAAACCAATCATTCAGATGTGGAGAGGAGTTTATGCACGTACTCAAAAGTTTATTGTGTGGAAAGACGAATAATATATGACTGTGTACTTTCATAAGAAAGATTGCTTTTCTTTAAGATGGGCTTTAACTTTTCTTTGACTCCCGCTGTCGTTTGGGGGTGGTAGTGGAGTACGGTAAAGTGTTGAGAAATTGGTTTTGAATCGGAGTAGTAAAAATGGTAAAAGCGCATATAATAATACCCCTCGTCACTTACTTGGGGAAAAAATATGCAACATTTTAAGTATACCACCACCAGTACCACCGTAAAAATGCACTAACACCGCTTGTAAATGCAATGAGATGAGCGGAACATAGAGAGCACTAAAAATTATTATGTCTCTAGGTTAAGCTCATTAGTTTGGATGAGTGGGCTGTGCACAATGGCATCTATTGATATGCTAAACTTGGCTTTGACTACTTTTTGACTATCTCAGATCATAAAAATGCTAAAAACCTTTATACCTGGTTTGAATATGTCAATCCCTGAGCCAAAATTTTTTTATCGTTTTTTAGCTGTCAATACAGACTACTCACAAAAACGGAGATTTCAATTGGTTGGTCATGCATATTCACATCTGTAAATGATTAGATATGATGATATTCTCTTTTTTTCGTCTGCTAAGAAGAAGATTTTTATGATGAATAACAATTAGAGATTTTACGATCATCTTCTTTCTTCTTGCTGTTGTGGGAGCTGAGTCAATGGCAAGCGGGGGCTATCGAGATGAGGAAGAGGATGAGAATAAAAAGCCAAGTGTTGAAAACAATAAAGGGTGTTTTCTCAACTTAAATAAACTTCTAGCTCCTTGCAGCCATTTGCAGTGGTTGTATAACAGAGAATCATGTTGTACAAAAGCACAATATTATTTTATAGCAAAGTAAATTCTACTGACCCTTTTCATTCGAAGATGAGGTGGTCGAAAGAGTAGAGCAGGAACATTTTCTTCGTGCATGTCTTCTTCATGCTCCTTTTTCTCTCCTACCTTTTAATCTACAAGTCATGAAACTGCAAAGGAGGGAAGCAGTTATTATTAAAAAGGATTGGACTTGTTATAGATATAAAACGTGTAGTAGAGTAACATACTCATTTTCAAGTCCAAGTCGTGTCTGTTTATATTTGTTCATGATCTTTTGAGAATAAAAAAGTGGGAAAGAACTGAGTAAGTAGCCATTGACAAAGAGAAGAGGATACCGTTTTTCATTTCTCGGCTTTTGTGAAGAAGGCACTCTCTACGTAATGCATAATCACATTTATATATAGTAACTTTTATAGATTCAAGCTTAAGATAAGATGAAGAAGAAAATGGATTTTTTGCACATACAACCATTTTTTCTAAAGAAGTCTTCATGATTGTAGATCACGCTCTGGTTGTCCAACATGAAAAAGGCTGTGAACGTGAACCAAAGAGGATTGACTTGGTCGTCGTATTTTTTATATCGCCTTGTCCGCATCTATAATGTGATGCAGTTTTTAAGTACTTGTGCATTTTCTATGCAAGTTTTAAGCTTTTATTGGTTGACTATTTTGACTTGGAGATTGAATACGCACGAATTTATCAAGTTTTATTTAGCCTGAAGTTTAAAAGGAAAATAAATTAAATTGAAGAGAAAGAAGATAGCATTTTTCCATCTAAAAGTCTAACCCTGTTTTATTATACTGTACATTCTGGAACGAATAGAAAGCCGCATGAATATCAATGATAAAAAACAGAAGCAATCTACGTGTGCATTCATGTTGATGTCTTTTAAACTTGAATTTATTGCCCTGAAATAAGGCAGCTTTTTACCCTTCTAAACAAGGTATAAAACCGAAAAGGAAAACTCTGAGGCGGGCACATAGGCAAAAAGTGACAGGATTTTTTTGCAATGCTTTTATTGCTTATCCTTCGTTTATAGTTAAAGTTTCAAACTTTGTTTCTTTCTGTCACAGAAATTCCAGGGCTTTACTGTAATATGTGTAGAACAAGAAAAAACGAGCTCAATATAAAAAAATCCCGTACCAAATCACATTTAAATTCTTAAAGTTATCCTAAAATTTGCAGTCGGAATGTGTCGAAGAAATGGAAGAAGGGAAAGAAAAGGAAATTCGTGGAACGGTAGCGGTACAGTGGGTCTCTGATAAAAACGTAGAGAAACTCGGGGCACGTAGAAACACGTAACTTGTATACCAACATTTAGGCAGTGATATATGTATGACGTACCTACCGATTATATATAACACTGATACAACTCATTAGGGAAATATTCAAGTTTACAAGAGACAGGGAATGCTAGTTTTGTGAATTTATGTCTCATTCTCAGCGGAGGAGAGAGGAGAAGTCTTGTTGTTTTCTGATTTTTATGTCTTACGTTCCAAGCAAAATGGCACTTTAAAAATGGAGATAATTTTTTTTCTCATATACCTTCCATTTTCACACTGGTTCCTGGAAACCAGTAAGAATGAGAGGAGAGACGTTGAAAGCATAATATCTGTAGGATAAGAGCAACAACCATGGAACAAACTCATAATGCCTTTGTATGCTGCTGTTTGTTCGGACTTTTTATGTGACGGAAGTCAGCAGTATTGCACTCTTGCAATAAAATGCTAAGTAAAATGACTCTACTAACCAGGGCTTGTAGTCAGTCTGTGATTTATATCGCCCCCCAGTAAACGAGCTTGAAGTAAATCGGCTCATAAATGGTTGCTCTTTTAAACTAACTGGCAATGACTAGACAAGGTGTAAGGAATACTCAACAGAGAAATTTTTTACAAGCCACAGCCAACGAGAAATGGTAAAAAACTGCTTCGTTGTTCCGTTTCAATGGTGTAGAAGGGTTTACCAAGTGCTAGTCGTAGTAACGTGCAATAATTATGCCCCGATCAAAGAGAAATCAACTATAACGGCTAAAAACGGTTTCCTACTGTAAATTGCAATCAACAACAACAAATATTCTCAACAACAACTTATAACGTTGGAAGTGCTCATGACATGAAGATGACAAAGAACTAGGAAGTAAACGAAGTGAGTTTATTTTACTACGCGTTCTGAAGATTTAAGGGGTTTTCAACCTTTCGATGAATCGTTTTAATATTCATTGCCTATTTCAAGATTAATTTAAATCTGACACAATTTAATCATTCGTTGATATACTTTTGCGTCTTCCTTTTTACTCAACACTATTTACAAACACCAACTCGTGTTATTTGCTCACGGATAACTGATTTCTTTCTATCACTTAGCGTGTTATTCGAAACGGCTCATAAAAATAATCGATGTTTGACTCGCCTCTGACAGCTAACTGCCGAAACGTATCAAGATGTGAAAAGTACAAAATCATGTCCTGATGACATAAAGTGGCTCGTATTATTCCATTTTTTATACGAAAGGAATGAATAATTTCTTGATAAATCTGCTTCTGACAGCCTGTACCAACTGATTATGCATGTTTGATATTTGTGTACCACTTTTTTCCTACAGTTCCCTGAAGCTCAGCTTCTCGCTTACTCTATCATCCTCATCTACACGAACAAAGTATCAAGTAACTACCAGTTTTATAAATTGAGTTTTCTGACTCTCTGAGGTTAGAGGTAGAAATGTATTCCACTGAAGATGTTCATGAGCAATCATCATCATTGAATTGCAAAAAAATATTGTGAAATATGATCCAATACACAAACTATATTTTTTGCGAGAGAGCAATGTTGATGTAGATTGTAGTGAGTAGCATGTAAAGCTATTGAAAAGTCATATTTCATCAGATGCCATTTGAAGAAATGCAAAAAGTATGCAGAGAAAAATACATCTGCTCATCTGCTTCACGGGATCCTGCTTTAATGCTTGTTTGCAGAAGTAATAGAAATTTTATGTTCGTGCAGAAAAGAGTCTTCCAGAGTGATTCATGAACAAGCAGATCATGTGTGTACAAGCAATGATTAAGCACAAGCTTTACATGAAAGTTTAGTAGAATACTGCTTTCTAGCAAGGTATTTACTATTTCAGAGCTCAATATGGATTCCACTTCTAATCAATTATAAACGTAAAAAAGTGTAGTCCCAAATGACACGTCCGAAATCGTTTAAGTGCATACGCCGTGGTGATTACTGAAGCACATATAGATTGAGTTGTGCTACGAGTCATAAAGTGAACAACGCGCATGGAAAACTTACTTTTCTGCTAATCCAATTCTTTTTTCTGTTCGCTTTTACAGGGTTTTTCTCCAAGACAGCGAGATTGAATGAGATAGCAAAAAAAGAAAGAAAAGGATTGGGTTTGCTCTCTGTCAAACGACCTTGTGAAAGTGCATTCAACCAGCAACTAAAGAAAAACTGATTGCAAATACATTGAACGCGAGAGATATTGGGAGAACTAAACCTGTGGAATAAGTGCGGTATATGGAATACTATCAGTTTCAATCAGACTTACATTTGTATAAGTGAATATATTTTTTCGGGAAAAGGAAAAGTACTTTGTTTTCTATGGAAGTCCTCTTTTAGGGACGAGGATTGTAATTCGATTACTATAGGATCTCGTCCATGAAAATTGAATCGTCTTTCTGTGAAAACTATCCAAATATAGAATATTTTATAGAGAATATTCTGTAATCTTATTTAGCTGGATCTAATGTGGTACTGGCTTGCTAAAACAGATAATGTGAAGAGTGTCGACCAAAGCAGAAATTGGCAGTTGGAAGAACATTCTTCGGAACTTTAGTAACTTTATGTGATTTACTTTCCAAGAAACTTTCCTCAACAGGAAAATCCGAACGTGCGGCAGAAGTATCCTTTTCATATTTTATGTGATTTCTAAACAAGAAAAGCTTCTCGGAATTAAGAGACAGACGGATGGAATGTAATGTTAATGTCGGAAACGGTTTCTGACCTTGGGTGTATTTACTCTTCTTTGTGAAGTGTATGTACAAAAGTACCTAGTTTTGAGAAGTGCGCCTGACAATAAACGGCTTCAAAACGACGGCGCCAGCCGGTTCCATTTGCCCTTTCTCCTCTTTTGTTTATTTTCCTTTTTTTCATACATTCCTTCCCCACCTTCACTCCTCAAACGGCAGCCTAGCACAAAAGGCTGTTTTGGGAGAAGCTGTGGAAGCAACTAACGTAGTAGAAACGGAATGGTCCATGTTTCGGATGCAGGAGGGCGGCACAAAATGCTAGCTTTCACTACCTCAGCCGAACCGACTTTCACCGGGATTGACTCAATCATTAAGGTAAACACCAAAGAGGTTGTTACCTTCAATGATCATCACCTCAGCCCCTCATCAAGTAATCATCATCATCATTCTCAGAACGAGCACTCTCCCTCCTGTGAGTTTCATTCAGGGATAATTGGCAATATTGGCATACCTCCTCAATCAATCAAGTCTTCTTCACCCATTGTTCCAAAGACAATTTTGAAAAATACTTTAAATTCCTTTGACAAATCACCCAAATACCGGCTAAGTGACAAAATGTTCGCGGACGAAGAACAACACGGAAACAATAACGCGAATAATGGGAATGCCAACTATTTGGCAGATACGATTAATTCCAACTCTAACACGACAACAGGAACTACAACAACTTCTCAAACGCAGAATAACATGATGCGAGGTAATAACATGAATTATGGGCATCATGATTTGGACCTAATCTCTCACGGCTTGACAGACTCTGTGTGCGAGACGATAAAACTGCTTGAAAGTGACTATGACCACAAATGTGGTGTTGGTGGCGGTGTGACAACAGCAACCTCTGCGTCGTTATCTTCCGGAATCAGTGGAAGCAGTAGCAGCACCAGCGCTGGTGGCATTATTGATGAGCCCAATGTTGTGTATACTGAAGAGATTGTGATCTCAACAGCGAGAAGCGCTGCTATGACGGGGATGACAAAACCTGGGATCATGAAAACTTTTTCCTCCTTCTCATCCTCATCATCATCAACAAACACGTCAGGAGGAGGAGGACATCAAATAATGAGCAAGCGGACAGAACAGTGGAAAAATCAACAACTGGATGAAGAAGATGAAGAAGCAATGAGTCAAAGTAATGAATCGGAAGAAACACCACTTTTGACAGCTGCAGAGTCGTCTTCTGAAACGCAGCCAATAATCATGCCCGCTGCTAGTGCGTCGCATGTGTCAACCGCTCTTTCCGCTTCTAATGCTACTACATCTGACAACATTTCCAATGATTCTCTGGGGATGACGACAACAGCTAACGTTGGAGCAGGTACACCAACAGCTGGTGCTGGGGCTCCACCAGCACTTCATAAATTAGGCAAGATGACCAATGGTACAAAAGCTACGGGTTTGAAGAGGTAAGAAAAAGTAGCATAGTCATTTGTTCCCCTTCATTTTGTCAACATCAATTTATGTTGCCAGATGTAAATGCACACCTCTTTCGCACGTTGTGTGTACTCAGCTCATATTTTGAATGGCAGGGAAAGACCTAATTTAGGCTGTGACAATGAGATTCTACTCCTCTTATCGTATCTGCTTATCTTTTTGTATTTTGATGGTCAACACTATGCGAACACTGCACTTAAGATAATTTGGTCACAACTAACCTACAAATGAAAAAAAATATCAGGGAAGTCGAGGATTTGTATTATCTCTTTTGTGATCTGTATCTGTAATGGCAATGATAAAATAATGAGAAATTGAATTCTGAGTTAGTTAGCTTTTTGCCTCAATACTACAATTTTTGTTGGACGAGGACACAAGGATGATCTGATGATGGATCGTTGTAGTTTTTATTTACTAATTAAATGGGCAGACGAATAGAAATGATGCAGGATCAGTAATGTTCACCAATTTATTGAAACAGGGATTGTTCTGAGTTGTGCATTAGTAAAAGTTACAAAGGTTTTTATACAAAAGTGATAAGTGAACATTAAAGTAATCCCGATGTTGGAATCTGACAGGGTTTCATTTGGAAGTTCGAAAGGATCCATGGTGGAAACCTTAATTTATGAGAGTCCAGTCTCTGATGAGCCTGGAAAATCAGGGCGAGCTGGAACGCTGCCTATTTTATCGAACGGAAGTTCTAAAAGTGGATCCAAAGGGGAAGTGCACGACTCTCCTGACTCCACAGCCTCCGGGTAAGTATAAAAGCTTTAATTATAAAATTATTTGCTTATGGAACATTACAATTATCCACATCCTAAGTTTTCATTTTAGACCTACATGAAAAGTGGTATGCGGAACTACCTGTTTATACAAGTAATATGTTTATTAAAGCTGAAATAGTGAGAACTTTTAAATGATGCATAAAAATGCCAATACTGTTAACAGCAGATAGCTGTCCCTCCAATGCATAAAAAACATGGTAGTTTTGGGAAATTTATAAATGAGAATCAGTGTAAGCGTATAAAGAATATCAAGTGTTGCACTAACGCTAATGTAACCTGCTCACCGAAAGAACACACAGAGCCATCCGGCACCGGCTCTGTACAGATGTGAACTACTCGTCGGAGCCTCGAGCAGTCTCTCACACGAAGCTCTAGAGGACGAGGCACTCCAACCGGGTCGACGAATATTATGCGATTCATAAGCTTTGTTGCTTGCTGCTACATGAAACAGACTGGTCTTGTTCTGATGATATGCTAAAACTAGACTCTAAAATGAAGTCTCATATTACACCATAGTATTCTTTAGTTTCTTACTTATGGCTGGTTTGCCATTCGGAAAAATTTCTTGGAAGTAATACTACTGCACTAAAAACAATTGATTTCATGGCTCTTGTTGTAATTGCCAAGAGTGGATTTTCCTTAGGAGCCTCACGTTTAATACCCTCTTAAACTTGAAATAACCTTTCATTTCATTCAGTCCTGGCAGTAAATTTGGAAAGCGATGATGTGACTCATGTCAATTTTTGCAAACGAGTTTTTCGTACTTATTAGCCAAAATTGATTTGAAATGCTCATAGGATGAATAACTGCATGTTGTACATCCTTAAATATTACATGCTCTTCACTACTGGAATTTAACAAGCTCCATAGATTTTATGAACCAGTGCACTTTGCTGTCGGCTTTCGACTCATGAGCTGTTAAACACAGAAGAGGAGACCAATGAGAGCCTATTATCACATCACTATCTATCCCTTACAATCATTGTTTGTTACGCACTCTACAGAAAAGAAGCCGCACCATCTAATATACATGCTCGTATTTTGTTTGTCTGTAGCAATGTAGGAGTTGTAAAGCGGCGTGCATTTGTTAGTATATAACAAACAAGAGTAGTTTATTGGGTACAAGACGAGAACATATGAAGTTTGTATGTGTATGAGTATTTGTAGGCACAAGAAGTCACAAGAACGATATTGGACTCTTCCACAAGGATTTGTACTTACACGCATATTTCTCATAGTGCCATATAGATTCCCAAAGCGAAGAAGGGGGTTCCCTTTTCTCCATTTCTCTAGTAAATTCGTTGTTCGTGGAAAGAAGAATTGTCGTGCATCATGTAGTGCTGGATTCCAGACATAAAAGCATACGGATGATGATGTGCTATGGATAAAATAGAAAACGCATTTCTTCAAAAGCTCTCTACTTATTCTCATGATTGTCCGTGTATCCGAACAATTCATCTTGAAAGGCAGTGGCAACAGTATAACAATACCACATTTTGTAGTCTCCTGAGGCAGATGCTTTCTGAAACAATATATGAAATCTGTCTTCAGCTTTTTTTTTTGCTTTTTGATCCCTCAATTCCCTTTACACTTTTTACTTGCTGAAATGATCAATGTGTATAGCAGTGCCCGGTCACACAGAGATGTGTTTCTACCATATGAGGATGATGATAGCATCCTCAGAATTGTTCTGTAAATGATGTGTCATCACATCAAATCGCATCCCATCATGGCTTTATTTTACGTTAGTTTCAATGTGCATATATTTTGTGTTGTGTAAATTTACATATTATGTAGGCTAGACAAATAGAATCTTTAATTAAATATACCAATGCCAACTGCACCAAATGTGCTGTTCATGATGACGAGTCTCTTTTTTGTAGCACAGCACGTTGAACAATTAAACTATTTTTATTAGGTACTCTCCGAAATAAAGAATAGGCAAGCAGAACAATAAAAATTTAAACAAGTTTGCATTTCATATGAAAAGCCTATTCATATAGATCATTTTAGGAATGAGTAATGTTACGGAGAAGAGAAAAAAAAGCTCATAACTTATGAGCTTTATGCGAGTCTATTCAACTCACCCTGACCAAGGTTATGTTCTCCACTACTGGAAAATCTACATTGCCGACAACGTACCCAGAGATTTAAATGGCTTCATTTCATTGAATGAGTGAGCATGTATGCATAAAACTCAATAACTCACTACTCTCGATTGGGCTTGGAAGCTATTATAGGACGTGATGTATTGTCAAAACGAACGTGTTGTTTCGTTTGTACTTATGTTCAATAAAATAATGACTGCTTTAACGTGACTGTCTGTACCGGGACGGAAAGGTGTGTATTTTGCCTTTTTTCAATCCTGTCCCACGTATCAATTTTATTTACTATTTTTGCTTGACTCATATTTTGAATGACTGTGGTGGTAGGCAATAAAATGATTTTAGTGCCATTCCTAAGCGGATTAGGCCAATAATATATTATGATGATTTTCCAAACATACCTCACATCCATTTTAACTAGGTGGTATGAGGATGTTTTGCTGATGAAGGAAAAGGATTTTTCTTTGATCTTCGGTATTTTGTATTGAGGCGAGAGTTTGACATCATGTGGAATGCTGTGATAACCTCATTAAAAGATAAGACGCATTTTAAATACATAACATGACCTGGTGGTGGTTGCTTGGAAGTGTGTATTTTTAGGAGATGATTAAGTACTCCATGTCTGAAGGAAAAGACTGTGCAAAACACATGTGCATGATTTATATAAGAGGAGTACCAAGCGGCACCCAATATATATATTTTTCAATCTTCTGGACGAGTTACCTCATTTTTGTGAGTCTTGTTTTTGTCAATTTCGTTTCAATTACGCGATAAGTTTGAGGATAGAATGATGCTGATCAAATTAAGGCATTCGATTTTCATAAAAAACAGATGATTATAGTTCGTTGATTGCTTTATGTGTTTTGGCATCACGTTTTCCATCAACTCAAATGCTTTACTACGTAGGAATCAGCTATACAACTGCAATGCAGGCTGAAAATAATCAGTCTGTGCTGAAATGGTGATCCAAATAGCAAACTTTTAATTTGAAAAAATTGATTTACGAAGGAAACAACAGAGTCTGGGGTAAAAAAATGTGCATGTGTAGTTATATAGTTATAACGAATTGACATGTTATGTTGGATGGAAATAGGTATGAGCTAACATGGCAAAGTTCAGCATCACTGATGCACACTTGAATGTATGTTTACATATGAAATGCCATGTGCTGAGTCTGGAATTGACAAGTGAAAATATGTGTAGTAATAAACATAAATAAAACCAAAGAGAGTTTTTGCGGACGAATGAAATGAATTTGGGCCAAAGTCTGATTCCCATTTTAATGCTATAAATTACTCACGCAACCAACTAGAACTCAACACAAAACTGTAAATGAAGTAATGTTGACCGTACCCAGTAGCTCACATTCCACATTGTATCATTCATTTCGTTTTGGTTTGGCTACTGACTTTTTGCGTATACATATGTGCCCTACTGGGCTTTCTATTACTGCTACCGTATATTAGTTTACCTAAAGGTGTGCCTAAATATTTAAAACAGCTAGCCTTTCGAATGCCGCTATGATAAGGATAAAACTCAAGCAGACAGTTTTTGGCAAAATGAGCCATTTAAAACTTTTATGCCTTTGCCTCTGCTACTCGTATGTACATTTTGTGAACAGACGTAAACTTTTAGGGCTATCTAGTAGGGTGTAATTTGTTAAAAAGGTAGAGCAAGGAAACAATTTTCGACTTTTCTTAAAAACTCGCCTTACCTCTTCTGAATGCACTACTGACAATAATAAATTCAGCAATCAAATGCCCTAAAATATATCTTCTTTACAGCCGAGCCAGCTGTAAAATCCAAGTCGACTTTTAGTTAGACTTCTTTTTTTTTGGAGAGGAGTGAGGAAAACGATGTGAATTTCATGAACGTACACATTTTCCTCTTTCTTGCCGGATCGTGGAGTGAAGGAAGCCTGCGTGTTTGACTAATGCTTACTGCTTACCATGCCAGAAGAAATTTTATATGTGAAAGGGTACTGCACATAAGTATGGGTTTTAGTGTGGCGTAGATCATTAGGTTCTTCATGTGAATGTGCCATCAGTGTGAGTGGTTGTGGAGGTATTTTCCCTCCCTATGCAATGCAATGTGATGCGTTTACAACTTTTTACAGAAAAAGACAGGAGAACTGACGGAAGGAGTGCATTTTGGTAGCATTGCGTACGTATGTATATACATACACTCGCCCTAGCAGTAAGTTTACAAAACAGTATAACAGCTGCCCAAAAATTGTTAGGTATTTTGTTCCTTTCTTTTCATTTTGGCTGAACTTGCCTTTCGTCATCTCTTTCTTAAAAATGTATGTATGCAGCTAAACTTGCGTAGAATTTTTAGAGAAGTGTGTTATATATGTAGCACAGCGGTTGTAGTAGTCCAATCCAATTCAGGAATCCCACTGACTGGTTGTATGACTGATGGAACGAAAAAAAGAGAATCAAGAGAGAGGAAGGAAAAAGTAAAATGCTTTTCTGTATTCCTGTGGCGTAGTTAGGGATGCTCTCTCTGGATGAGCGTACAGTGAAAAAAGACATAAAAATCCCGAAGGTACACACACACACTACACACATTAGTATACACATGGGTATATGGCATAAAGGTTTTGCGTGAAGTTTAATGTTATGTGAGCACAGACAAAAAGTGAGTAAGGTTTGTGTAACTTGCGTTATGTACCTAAAGAAGTGCATACAATTTTACACATGAAGGTATAATGGTAGCTAAATATATAGGTACAGCATATATACATTCCAAACGTAAGCTCTGAGGCAAGCTTGTGGATTTTTTTCTTCATTTCTCAATTGACAATTGCAAGTGGTAGCGAGAGGAGAGCAAACGTAAAGCGCTTTTTAGTCTTGGTTGTGTTGTGTCACTGTTCTCTTCATTACAAGAGTTTTCACATCACCACACAGGGTTGTTGGTTGGTTGAGCTGAAAAATAGTGATCTTCTGGTGAAGTAAGTGTAGGCAAAGGCAGCAGGAGCGTTTCTCTTGCTTGATTACATACATTTGCTTGTTTATAAATGTGCGTACTATCATCATCATAGAGTTACTATCAGATATATATGTTTTTATATTCATGCAGATAATAGCAACACATCCCCGTCATCATTATATGCAGCAAAGTAGTTGTGTACATTTTTTGGATTGATCGTGTACTTCGATATTATTTTTTGTAGGGAGATATATTAGTGTGAATTGTGCCTATGTATGTACGTAAGTAAGAACGTACGTGGATAATGTTATTGGATTGCATTTGCTGTCAGGAGGATTAGAGAGAGACAGATACAGAAGGCATAAGGGAGATTTGCTGAAGCGGCTTTACTCTGAACAATTTACGTGCATACGTAGATACACACGGTGTGGCTTTACCATTTCAGATTTTGCCTGCGTCGAGCATACAACGCACAAAGATTTTTTCCAACTGGCTGAATGCTCTCTTGCTAAATAGTCTTCCTAGTTCTCCTGTTGCTACTTTTAAAGATTATACATGAATTTGAAATTTTCGTTGTGTTCAGCAAAAGAACAGCAATTTCATCAAAATTGTCGATAAAACCTTTTGGGACAGTGGGTAATCACGAGAAGTCTTGTACGTGTTGCTCGTGAATGGGAGTTTAGTTGAGTGAACGTGTTTGATTAAAATCGTGGTGTGGTAGATAGCTACACAGGACAAAGCAATTTCGGAAGGGCTTTGTTACATAGTTTGAGAACTGACAAGAAATTTATGCTAGTGATAGCGGCAGAGTAGGCATTTAGATACAGCAAATGAGATAAATATAGTAATATCTAAACATACACATCGATTAGAGAAAAGGAGAACGAGTATCGTTTCCATACACGAGCAATAAATAAAGTTGTAAAACTGGAATGAATGAGAGTGTCCCATTCAAATTGCATTTCCATGAGATAAAAGAATTAGATATTTGGGACAGGACAGTTGTTATCGTGAAGGTGATGCGTACAGACGTGCATGCTGTTTAAAGCTTTGTTGGTCGCTCTCGTGCTGGAATACTCAGTGTTTCTTCCTACTGATGAGTAACAATTTGGTTGTTTATGAATAGCTTCCATCTGATAAGTGTTATATGATACCTGTTCTGGCGACTACAGATCTGATACACAAAACTGTTCGTGTTTGAAACAGTTTTCCGTGGACGGAGTTTGTCAAATTAGTACCCATTTCCAATAAATTCGGACCAATACAAGTAAAAGTGAGTTAATTTTTTTTCTATTTTATTATTTTCATAATGCCCAATCGTACTAACGTCACTCATTAAGGCAACTCGCTTCAAAATTTTCATTATATTTCGCCATTTGCCCAACTGCATACGTACTACCTGTGGACCAACCATAAACCTTCAGTTACTGCAATTTTTATAAGTTTGTGGTAAAAATAATAGGCATCAAACATTACCAGCTCGTATGAAGTAAAATGATTAACGCAGCGTTACATTTTACAACGCTATTTGTGAATATAAAGTAAAACTAATCCAAAGTTTCAACAACGTAGCTCATTGTTTTATCGCTCAAGCACTTGCTCCTTTGCTCGTGTAAAAACTTTCCTGGATGTTCAACAAGATCACCCTGAGATCATTCTGATGATGATGACGGTCTCAATGTGTCGCATTTGTGTTCACTACATTGACTTCAAAAAGCAAGCCTGCCTAACAGTTGTTTCACAACTTTATCATGGAGATTACCGGTATGACGTCGGGATTTCAAAGAAAGGGTCTTACAAAAAGCGATGAAATTTATGGATGTTTCTTATAAAATAGCTGCAAGTCGAAAAAAAGCAAATTTATTGCTCTCTTTTCATTCAATGTTCCCGATTAATGACGCAAAAACCCTAAACATGAGCAAAAACGAGGAGTAAGCTTCACATTCCATATCCACATGTTGTTTTCCCACAGAATCTTCAAGTATTTATTTCCTCGGAAGTGTCTTGATGAAATTAATGAATCTTTTTTTTGCTCTCCCAGTCAGCTCACATATTACTGGTTTGAAGTTGTTTGTATACTACATATTGCAATTGCACTCCACCTTTCCTTTACAAATTGCTTCCTTCTTTGCATCTGTACGTGAGGAATGGAGAAAAACCATAAGAATTTAAATTGATTGTTTTGATTCAAGATTTACAACTTGGAACGCATTATTTTCAAACAGAGCGGCTTTTGTTTTACGTTCATAAACTTTTTATCCGGATAAGATTTACCGGAAGAAAACTGCTAGCCATGCTTATTCAATTTACCTAAGGTGCGGCTGCCTTTAACAAAGTCAAGAGTCATTTCCTCAGGAAAATATCAAATGACAGAGGTGGTGGCGTAGCAATAAGGATAAGCAAGTAGAACAGGAAAAAGTAGGAAGACAAGAGAGGTGGAATGCGGGAAAGAAAGAAAAAAATAGGTGTGACTAATGCCAAAATACTAAAGACAGTAAAGCTCGCACATGGCCATTAAATTCGAAAAATATAAATACATTTAACACAGCAAACAGTTATAGCTTATGGCTCACGCTTTACTGATAATAAAACGAGAAGTTCGAGCTGCATAGTTTTCGAAGAGTACTTTTGCGTGAGAAAAGAATGCATAAATTGGTTAGAGAGCACTTTTTGAAAAAGACGATGCTTGAGTCTTGGGTTCTCTTACCACCACCACTTTGGCTATGAAACCAATGATGATAGCGTTAGTGATATTATTGGCATTATGGTATGCTAAGTAAAGTAGTTTAATGTACTTTAGTCAACTCTCTTCTTCCTTCCGCCATTTGTATGCTACTAGGTATATCTAGGTATAGGTATCATGGTTCACGTACAACATGTACTATGGTTGACTGAACAGTTTCTCAAATTCCTTCGAGGAAGTAATATTACATAATTTTGAAGCAATACAAAAAGTTAAGTGCTTGTGAATAACACGTGGAGTTTAGAGAGAACAAGTCATAGCCATGCGCATATGGCAAATGACACCATTGCCTTCTTGACTTGACTTGGCATCCTAAAGTCAAGTAGGTGTTGTGGTGACTATGAAGTGAAGGACTATATGAAACATGTGCAATTGTAAGCAGATCAGAGTTTTGAAGACGTCCTTTTTGTCTTAATGAAAACAAGGATGATCATGTGCGTTGTTTGTCACATGCATTCACTCGTCTATATTCTTTTGAGTGTATTATTGATGCGAAGTAGGAGGACAATTCAATGATGATGGCACTCATCGTTGCTATACTATATTACTAGCAAACGAACTGAGTCAAGCTGTTTCTGGCTGCTGCAATATAATCAAAGTTTATTACATTTTTCTCCGCGAATATGAATGTTTAGAACACTTCACGAGGACTCTTGTGTTTCTCAAGTGACATGAGCATGAATGGACTTGACGCGCTGATGATGTTGGTCAACCATTAAATAATATCTGTTTTTCTGCGCTCTAAGGAAATACAGGTTTTGTAGCAGTTGCGCAGATGGTATGTATCTTGGTCGATGATGGTGGTAAATAAATGAAATTGAAAACGTGAGTATGACTACTTAATCAACAACCATGCCGTGTATGGATGCAAGCCTTAGAGTTGTTTACCAAAAACCTTTCTGCTGGACATTTGTTTCCAGAACCAGTCATCTCATAAGTCACAAAACATGAGCGTTTATTTGGCATTATGATGGTATTATGATAATGATAATTACATGGTGAATATGGTGCCCAGGCATTTCATGGCTTGTTTTCAACCAACACTCCAAAGTGTATATGTATGTATATGTGTGACTGCTGATTTGCATACACGGATGCGGACGGACAAGCCAAGGTAGATGATTTCAAAATGCAAATGTGTACTAACACCAAACCAAGCCGGCAATATCAGCAAGGGTAAATCAAGGAGAAGTTATTTTGTTTGCTATTCTGCGTAAATACAACATTAGCCATGTTTGCCCTCAACTCCACCATCTAGAAAAGGTTGAATGTATCAGTCAGTCAGGTGATGAGAAATTCTTATGCAAACCAAGTTCTTGGAGCAGAGGTTGGGTTGAAGTGAGAGCTTGCAAATGATTTATCATTTTCTTCTTCGGTGCCTGATTCTTCTTGGCACTGGCACACATATTAATGCTGGAGAAGGAGACACTTTTTTTTGTGGGATACAAGTAAAAACCAGATTTGGCGACACCTTCCTTATCCGTGAAGGAATGCGAAGCACAGCAGCAAGTCCAGAAGTAATTAATGGGCAATAGTAATTGAAATAAATGACTTGGTGGCATATCTGTAATTAAATAGGATGTTGTAGATGCGTGATAATTCTATATTACGCTCAGCGCGGTTAATCTTATTCGCTGCCATAATGTCAACTTGTCAACGAATAAAGAAATGTGTACACCTATAGGTACTGCGTCTGGGCTTTCTTGAATTCAATTACATGAAATCATCACGAGTGTAATGTCCATTTATCATAGATCCCTGTATATCCTCCTCCGCCTCCGCACACAGGTTTCCAGCTGAAAAAGATTTGGATTCAATATCGAGCCTTTTATGGCTCCTCACGTTTCACCCACATGATTGTAGGCAATTTTAGTATATAAAACGATTTGCTGAACTAATGAAACAACTCTGCAGAATTTCCAATAATTCACAGAGGTAGAGGATTTACTATCTGACAACCTGACAAGTCCATTTCACTCAGAGGAGACCCAAGAGATTTCTTGTGAAATTTGGTTTGGTAACTGTTTCCGTTTCCACTTGGAATTTATTTTCCAAAGAGTTGAGTATATATTCGGCGGAAATATATCACCAACGAGCGATAAATATTCAAATTCAAGCAAGCTGCACACTTTGCGCAAGAGACAATGCAGCTTGGTGTCTCAGGATTAGAATATGTATCATGAAAATTGTACAACAAGGCTAGTTGTATAATTCTGTTGCTCTTGCTGGATTGTTTTCATCGAACAATCGGATTTTGTCTTTTGTCATCCTTTTTCAATCCTTTCAAACTTGTCCTAACATGCCTATCTCAAAGGATCCCATTGAGAGGCTACTGCACTCAGCAAGAGTCAGAAGACAAAGGAATAGCTTAATGTAGTTTTTTATAGTATGCATGAATGAAATATGATAATGTTTATATTTCAAAAAGTCAGATAGAAATAAATCATGAAAGTAATCTCCTCAAGTAATCTGCTGAATGCTGAAAACGCGTAGGCAAAAGAAGCAATACTAGCAGGACATCGACATCAACTTCAACTAATGTTGGTCTCCTTGCTCCCTACCACTTTTCGTTTGTTTCGTGCCTCAAATATAAAACAGTCAGAGATGCAAAATACATCGTGCACAGTGCACTCATAAGAATGTCAAAGCCAGCCCTCTTTCTCTCGTCTTTTTATAGCTCACACAAAAACATGCTGTTTTATAATCACTGTTTTCAAGATATTTCACATTTAGATGCAAATGCAAAACTTTTTATGAAAAACTTTTTTATATCTTGTACCACGACAATATAAGTACCACACAAGTGAATTTTTCAGTTGAGAACACATGTGCATCTAAGATGCATGATGTTCAATCTATTTTACCTATGACTCGTCCGTCCCATGCAGCCTTTTTTACAATTTTGAGACAAATATGGTGATAGCAATTGCTAGTTTACTTTTAGCATTTTGAATTTTGTAATCTAGTCACTAGTACTTTATTCTATTTTACGTTGGTGTAGTGTAATAATAATTCAGTTCTTGAACAAGAAGGTAGCCAGAGGGAATAATAGGAAAAGAATGATTTCGTTATTGGTACACTTATTACTTGCCTTTTTGGTTTCTTCATGTTGCTGCAGTTGTAGAGTGAAAGAATAGACATTGTACGGACTCAGTTTTGTAGTGCCAGCATTATTACATTGTCTGAAGAGACAAGCCCCCAATTCCATCCACTTTTTGTACGTCACTCGAGCTCGAAAATTGGTTGCATCAACCAAGATGAGTGGAATGGATGCGGATGATATGAAGAAGGAAGGGGGAGTAATAAAAGAATGTCTTCATGTCTTGTTCTCTTGCTTAAACGATATTTCGTGGACTAATTTGCTCTCTCGCTCTCTTTTCTTCCTATTTTCGCTTCTTCATCTCTGATCTCTCCCTCCGTTTTCACTTTCAAAAACATGTTAATACTACAAACCCATGTGGGGGACCAGAGCAGACAAGAAGTAAAAAGCGTTTGAGCCGTACCTGACATAGAACTGCCTTTTGCATCCCTCCCTGAACTTTTGAATGGTTGACTTGAGAATGATATTGCATTTTACTATTATTTCGATGTTTGATGAGGATTCGGGAAGTAGAAGTTGGCCATGATAACATCTTATCTAGATTAAAATGGGAGCTCGTTCCTTACATGTAGTTTTGTGCATTTATAAAAGTTGTAATGATGTTGTAAATTATGGCTATACAAAATGCGCTTACAGCAAGAAGTGCAATATGGAAGCTTGAATGAAAATTGTAGACCAACTACTAAACCTATAATGCTTCATCCTTAGCAAGAGCAAGCTGATTGTTTAAATTGATAGATGAATGGAGGATGATCACGCTGTTTTTATACATGTGCATTGAATACACAATATGATAGTATCTGATATGAATTTTGAACAGAAAGGCATCATTCATATGGTCTATTTAGAAGAAATAAACGTATGTCTCTTAACGATCTTGCAAGAAAATAATTTTCATCATCTCACAACACTCAGGCAAACATCTTCATTGGTTTGCGTATATTTTAGCATGGGCTCCCATTAATGAAGAGTTGAACAATCTCAAAATATAATTTAATATGACACTTTAATCACATTGCTCCATAATAGCCTTACATGGCTTTTGTATTGAAAATCCTCATACATTGGTTTGGACAAAGTTACAAAAGGGAGCATTCTCTTTTCCTTATTACTTGGCGTCTTGTCTGCAAGATAGCCTGTGGACAAATGACTATACACTTAGGAAAGATCTAGGAAGGATCTAAGACTTAGGAAAGTCTACTAGCTTGGTGTTTATGTTGAGGTAGTCATTTTATAAAATGTAATTACAATCGGGCTCTTCCCCTCTCCTATTAATAGGAAATTTATTTTGCTCGTGACAGAATTTGATTTGATTATAAAGTTTGAGATGAGAAAGGCGCTTGTTTATGCAACTGCAAGTGATACGCTTTTAGTTACATGATTCTCAAAGGAACATAATTTTTTGTAGTGAAAGTTGATATTGATGATACTTCATAACATTCTGTTAACAAAACTGATTTAATTAACATTGTTTACTGCAAAGATGGACTGAAAGTTCAATCACGAGCTGTATTAGTTTGCATATGAATGAATGATCTCACGTAACGTAAATTATTACCTAAAAGGGTTACACAAAACATTCATAGACAGAAGTGACAGTGTAACTAATCAGAGTTGAAGGGTGTCATGCGGTTCTATACTAAATTCCATGTAACGCATTATTTACGCTATGTAACCCAACCAAAGCTTGTTCCCAGAAGACGCGTCACAGTGACAATGCTTTGTTCACCATTTTTTGCATATTTTTTCTTGTTTCTTCGTCTGTCTGGTAAGCAGATGTTTACATCCCTTCGTATTGTCAAAGGCCGGGAAGAACCCATTCTGGGATTACCAATCAAAGAAGAAATATTTGTGGTTTACTCACACCATCTTTGTCTTTCGTTTGCCCTTCTGTGTCAAAAATCGGTGTTCGTCACTCATGCATTTTGCTCATCATGTGTGATGACTCAAGTTATTGGCAGCGACGGGAGTTTTAGCGTGACACAAATGATAATTAATAATTACATAAGTAGAGGATGAACCTTTGGTACATGTATGAATTCATGTTCTGGTTGAAGTAGCAAAACTTTTTTATAAATAAAATTTTCAAATGTTGTGTGTTCCTACAAAATAGCAGCAAATATTGCTTGAGAGTGAGATTAGATTAGTAGAAGCGTATAGGACCGACATGAAAGGAAAGAATTGACTTGGACGAAAGGACGTGTCTGAAATTTCATTAAAGAGAGAGCGCAGCGCATGAATCTTGTCACCTTTTTTTACTTTCGTGTCGTCGTATCTTTCTACATGTGTTTCTCATATTAAGGTGCAGTGACTAGTGAGTTCTCTGTAAGTATTATATATGAATGTAATCTGAGGAGTACAGTTGACTTAAAGGTTATCTGTATGATGTGCTTTCCCTGTGTTAACACGAGGGCATGGATAAAACGGAAAGGAGGGCGAAACGAGCTTTGAAGTTTTTATGAATTCTTTTTGGGAGGCATCATTTTATATTTCTTGTATTTGCATGTACTTGTGCTTTTGATAAAGCCGGGATAAACTCCTATGTAGAGTATTTCGTTAATATTTTATGCTGTCAAATGTCACCCATCAGCAGCACCAGCTTATTGCGCAAAGGACAGGTTTTTAATCTTGAACCTTGCTTGCAAAAAGAAATAGGATCGTGTAATGAAGTAATTTGTAGCCATGATGTCTTTTTATTACGCTAACAATGCAACGAGTTTAGTAATTTTCTGCAAGTTTGCTCATTTTGGCTCAAGTCAAAGTGAAGTCAGAACATTCACTTTGAATAGCTCATCACATCGTCTCCATTATCTCAAGATATTTTTGAACCTTGTTAATTTTTGCAACCACAGAAAGCGAAGAAAGATGTGAGGATTAGAGAGGGTTGCATACCTGGTGCTCATTGCACTGAAACGAAATATGGAGCATTAGCAACTAAGAGTAAGGAGCATATATAAGACAACGCAATAGTTCGTGAACTTTCATATTGTGTGTGCGCTCAGCCGCATGAAAAAGTATGAGATAATGATGATCTATGTGGTGTAATGTGTTGCGTTGCGAGGGAGGATGAGATGAGATGACTCATCTTTGACTCTTCACTATACATTCACTTCTCAAATGCAATGCTGAGGGAGGAGATGAAATTGCAATGGATATTTTTTACTACTTTGCAGACAAGATGTAATGACCATTCTTGAAGCAGTGAGAGGATATTTATAACACCTGAAAACTTCAGAATTCGTCTTTTATGGACACGTTAATATTAATTTTGCAGTAAGACTTGAGAAGAAGTGAGTTCTTATTAAAACATGAAAGAAACGTAGATCCCATCTTACCTCATAAGTAATCCGGCGTACTTACATAATAATATAGACATGGAAGTCTGTTGCCATTTATAGGTATATCTAAAATCCAAAACCAAATCAGATATTCTGTTGGATTAGCTCCCATTCAGGGAATATTTCTGCCTCTTTTATGCTAGCGCGAGCAAGGGCGTACATTTCTTATTTTCCCTAAAGAAATCAACTTCCTTCTTACTTACTTCGTTATCCTTTACTGTAATATTTCTCTAGGTAATAGCCCAGTCAGTCAGAAATCTTTTTTTATCCATGTTGACTCATTAATCATCCATTCATACAAGGAAGGAAATGATTGATAAAGACGGTGGAGATCTCTGTAGGATTTCATTAATGTAACAAGGAAATTCGTGGTATTAACTTTTGCAATTGTCGCATATAGCATGTATACAGGTTTATACTCGATAGGGCAAAGTTTACACGTATTCATTTGTAAATATTATTTGACTGATGAAGTTGGTCATTAATTGATCTTGCCTATTTACGAAAAAAATAACTTGAGGTGGTTTGCCAAAATCACGATGGGGCACTTATTTACTTTAAACTTTTGTGTTCCCTAAAGTTAAAATATATCGATACATGTGTGCTTGTATGTATTAGAAATACGAATAGTTATGATCTATCAAAAATGGCCATGGACATAAAACCTGTGGTTTTATACCTATCAAATTAAAAGGAATCCACAGATGTGATGAAACAGTATAAAAATGTCAATAATTTACGTGCAAGTGACGGTAACCTACTGAGAATTGTTCTTCTGATTTGTAGCATCAGGAATATTCAAGATGATTATTGTTTTAACTACGTAACATTGTTTTTCTGTATAAATTATTTGTCGAGTAGCACACTCGTCCTTGCATTCCACCCGCTACCCCGTCGTTAGAAAAACTTGTACATTTACACACTCACTTGTTCGTGAATATTGAGGAAGCAACGAGTTATATTTTTAGGTATTCGAACTAACTTGAGGCTATAAAAGGAATAAACTTCATTTGCAAGTACTTCTCATACAGTGTTTACTTTTGTTAATTTAATTTTCACCAGTCCGACTAGTCTGTGTGTTCTCTGATAGCAAAATGTCCATTTCACAAGAAACTGCATAACCAAGTAGTGGAGATCAGAAGTGGCAATTGAGAACAACAGAACAAGCCTTTGTTTATCTTTAGCAGTTGTGTCTTTAACAAAAAACTGGACAAGGAAAACTATACATGGTAGAAGTTTACTACTTGAAAACTTGTTGAGAGTTGCTGCTACCAAAAGGCTGAGTGAATGCATCACATTGCAACGTAGAATGAGCGTGACTGACTAAGAAATGAAATGAACTAATTATTTGATGCATTGTGTAAATGACAAGACGAGGACACATCAATTGTCTGGAGCACGTAAAGCTGAAGCCGTAATAAAAATCCATCATCACCGACAACAACATCACCTTAATTGCTACTTGAGGTTATTTTACTTCTAGCACAGTTTCCATTTGCATACTAATACATATCTGCCGCATCCATTCACTTATACCCTTATAATTCAGTTAGCAAACCGACTTTTATGGGATATTTATTCAGTGGAGTCACAAAATTTATTCTGAAACGAATAAACTAGCAACAGTGCATGCATGCATGCATGCACAATACATAAAACACAGCAAGATGATCATGATGACGATGAAATGCTTATGGGATTTAAAAAGTTAGGTAATAATACATTCCTGTTCAAGGTCACCTGCATGTGTAGTCGGCATCACCTTCATATGATCATCATCATCATCCTCAAGAGGAGGATGGAGCGACTAAACACTAGAGGAATTTATAGTGTACTTTTTTATGGCTCTGTTCTGCATGTGTGGCAACTAAATAATAATATTACTCAAGTTTATGTGAAGTGAAGCAAAAGTAAGAGAGCAAGCAGACAACCGAAAAGAAGCGAGCAAGAGCAAAAGTAAATCCTCTTCTCCACTCTTCACAAGTAGAAATAGTCATCGTCATCCTTTCGTCGTAGGAGCCAGCTTCATATCTCGCCATTGTGCATTATCTGGTATGCAATCAGCAACACCTCATCTGTAGTTGAATGTATGGATTTCCTAAGCAATAATAATCTCTTATCCAATAATGTATCATCTTTCTAACTCCACAAGATCTACGCAGGATATATATTTTGAGCAGGACCGTCTCACCTTCTTCATCTTCTGTCTTTTAAAAAATGTTTACAAAGCTTCATTGGTTACAACAGCACGTACGGATGGTAGCGTAGCTAGTGAGTATTTGAGCTGCTTTGAGCTTTACCCTATTAAATTCGCCACTTGCAGGGAAAGATCACATAGAGAAGCAGTACATTACGTTGAGTGGTGTATGGGAATGTGTGTGATGTTGGATGAGATGCTATATTATGCTTGTTTAGAGACACATATCCAGAGTTATGTTATACGCGGCACCGTCTACGTGTGTACATTACGGATGAGAGATTCGGAAAAGCCATGTGAACCATCCACATTCTCATATAATAAAGTATTGAGACTGCAAATACACATACGTAATCTCTCACTCTTTTTAAACTTCAACCGGGATGTAATAACATAAATGCATGTATATTACATGGTTTATTTTGTAGGAGATTTCGTTTCGTGATGTTATGTATGCTACTAGAAGAGAAGGTCTGTTTGTATATGCCTCGAGATGATGTAAAGGAAAAAAGTGGTTTGTTTTCTGTCTCATGGATTTAGTCTGCCAACAGCAAGCAACAATCTTGCTCACTACTGCTGAGAATCCGAATATTATTTGTTCGTGTGTCTTTATTAGCATCTATGCGGATTACGTATTGAAAAAGGATTATCTGTCCGTGTAAGAAAGATAAATTGGTGTTCGTAACAAGAAGCTGATTATTCCACGAATTGTTACCTGCGTGAAAAAATAAGGGCTATTGCTTGGGCTGTTCGTGATCGTGAAGGTAGTTCTTCTGAGAGTGCCGACTGACGACTTGTATGTAACTTGTGACGGTTGTGTTTTCTGTCACTTTGCTTACGTGTGCAGAAATGCAAAATATGTGAGAGTGAGGAAAGGTTGGTTTGGTTAAAAGATTTTTCTTGGTCATCTTTGTCTTGCTCGTCAGGTTTTATCCGCTTTTTTGTTAAGAAAAAGCTGTTTCGAGCTTGCCGGTAAAACGTTTAGGGTTAGCGAAAATGTAAATGAATGCAAAATCAACACGTGAAATGACGTGCAACTATCATCATCTTCACGTTTCTGAGAGATCAGTGAAAAGAAAGGGAACAAAACAAACCTTAGGTTAGGTTGTGTTTTCTGATCTAATCGGTACAAGGTGATTTCTAATTTACATTTAGAAGGGTAAAATAAGAAAGCAGAAGGCAGAATGTAAACTAACGTGTGGTTCCAAGTTGAACATAGGTTATGGGCATATATTATAGGGTAAAATATTGAATGCTACACATGCCAATTAATTTATTGACTGGTTTGGGTTAGTTCTGATCGTTTAAAAAATTGACTGTTCCATTTCATCATTCAAGGTTTTCTCATCATCACATAAACTTGAATGTACAAGTGCGAAACAGTCTTGTATAAAAGAGTAGTGGTTGTTTAGAAATAGCCCAGAAAATTCAAGATTAAGTTGGGAAAAAATATTTAGAGCAAACACACTTGTGTCAGTGTCAAGTAATTTTTTTTGGAAAGCCCCATCATCTCTCCAACCAATACCTACTTGCACATGTCCGCCTAGCACCGTCGTAGTTTATTTTATTGCATACATGTTCTTGTACACACCATACATTACTTACATTGCATCACCATATCCCGAGAAATTCGCACTTGTCCTTAACATTTTCAACTACTGACTTACTTACCACAATTAGATTTTTTGGCACGACTTCCGTTTTTTCCTGAAGCTCTTTTGGCTTTTAAAACTCTGAACATGAGCTCTTCTGCTGGCTCAGTCACACCAGCACATACATAGCACTTATTAAAAACGAAGTGTAAGCAAAAAGAACGTAATAAACTCTCTATTGCACAATCTCTTCCTCATCCTATCATGATACTTTATATGAAAGTTTAAAAGCGCAGTTAACTTCCATAAAATGAGCGTTGTTGAGAACAGTTTATGTTTACATACATTAACTTGCGTTGATATGAGAAGTGCAGGCAACCAGAAGCACACAGAGTAAACTTTTATTTTGGAACTGTGATGCTGATACCAAATGATGCATGTGTATTTTCCGTCTCTCTCTCTCTCCAAACACATCTCATCTCATGTATGTCGGCATTGAAAGTCAAAAAACCGTGCTATAGCTTCAGCATGTTCCTTTTCTCCTTCGACCAAAAGCAAACCATCGACGACGGCGTCGACAGAGAAAATAACATTCGCATTCAGCAACTAGCCTCAGTATCAACTCTTGTTATTACGATGGAGGAAAATAAAAAAATGTGCAGAAAATGTATTCCTCTCACAAACTTCTTGTTTCAAGATCGTTGTATGCGATATGTGATAATATGATATTGTGATACTAATAGAAGGCTCCTCTAGCATTGCATCTCTTGTAGTGGATGTGTGGTAATAATGTGTACATCCAACTTTTCTGTACAACATCTCTCCGGTCGTTGAGCATGGTGGTTTATGTTACAAAATGGAAGAAAATGCTAGCTATCGTTTTTTGTTTCAAGATGAAGTTAGTTGTGGTCTTTTATATTTCAAGCATGGTTATTTGCTACAGAGAATTCTACTCTGAGGGAAAATTCGGTTGGATAAAAAAGTAAAAGCAAGAAAGAGCAAAGAACAAGACGTCTTGTTGGTTTCTTCTATCCCTAAATATTCAATGTATATATGGTATGTATATTCCACTCTGTCTGGCCCGAGCCGACCATTGGACCATTGAATAGGATGGGATGGGACGATGTGTCGAGAAAAATCCCTATTTATTCCTGGCACCAATACATTTTTTCTCCGAATGTATAACTTCCATGTGTTTGGTTAGCAGAGGAAGAAGAAGAAAGTTAAATAAAATATTTGTTATACAAACGAAGAATTATGTTCATATAGATGTTTACCATTTCCGTTTTATTAGTTACGGGATGTTAGCCACATTGCTGCCACTCACTTCAGTCTCATTCCAAACTTGTGCATTGATGGAGAGAGAGAAAATCGAGAACCTGTTCTCATTGTTTTATTGCTGGAATCTGCAAAAAAATATATTTCCTAGAAATTTGGTTCATCCCACGCATTATTGTTTCCTTTGGGTTTGAGTTCACAAGAAACGGCAATAAATTTCACTTTTTTCCTGTTTTTATTATTTTTGGTACATCCTCTATTTCCAATCATGTTAATAGGTTGAGTTTATATTTGCTTGTTTAGCGATTTAATAAGTAGGATAGATAATCAAGTTAGTGAGTTAGTGACAGCAGCAGTGTATAAATAAAATAAATAACAAGGGAAATATTTATAAACTGCAGAATATCATTATCTAGAAAGCCGTGCCCATATGATCATCATCAATCAGTCATCACTGTATCAAATTATTATTTGCCCGCACAATTATTATATAAGATTGAGTATTGTGATTTGATACACCATACCCTGCATTGTGCACTCTTCTGTTGTTGATGATGATCACAATGATAGCATGAATATTATAGGTAGATGGTACGTGATTATATTCATTTATTAAAAATATTTAGTACCAAACCGGTTATTGCTTTGCTTGCACATACGTCATGTCATGTTTCGTACCTAATCAGTTCTTATTTTAGTCCCAATGCACTATGGAAAGCTATTAAGTAGCCCATTGCATCATTACATGTAAAAAGAGAGTTGATTTTCATATCATTATAATTTTATTATAAATTAACGTTTACACTCTCTATTCGTATTCCCTATGTGAACGAGCAAAGGTAGTGAAGCCAGATCAATGCAACTTCACTTCCGGCCGCCCACCATACACTCTATAGCGTGGTGGAGTGGAGCACATTACATGACAGCCATCGTATTCTAGTGGCCACTGTTGTGTTCATGCGACTAAATGTTGCTGCATTCCATCCATTAGACGTATCAATTTTGTTTTGTATTTTGTAGCTCAGCCTTACCAACCTGGTAATGGTGTTCTAGGTAGAGCTAGAGCTAAAATTCGTTCTGCAGTGCATTCCCAAAGGGATACATCAATCATGTTCAAAAGCGTGTATACAATTTTACGTAACGTGCAGGCAGAGCCATTACCATTAGAATTGTGCTATTCATTATTGTGAGGTTTCTTTTTCTGCACGAGGCGAGGTACGTAGGTATTAAGGTAGCAAAACTAAGCTCCCTAATAATAATGGTTTAGTACAAAGTCATCAGATCGAAAGACCAATTTATCCCATACACAAGAATTTGCTCTAGATGAACAATAACAGTTTTGCTAGCTCATTGCACTGCATCTCCCCACTAGTCTTTCGCATTTGTTGTAAAATATCGCTTTATAAACACAGAGCGAACCTTACTATTATAGAGGACTAGGAGGACGGTCGCAGTAGTCACAGCTGCTTCGTTATTGTTGCCATTATATTTTCAGTGTAATGATGTAGTATGCCCTAAAGTTGGTAAGCTCCAACTAGTCGCTTGCTGTTAACTGACTGAAAGTGACTGAAAATGGTATATTTTTGGAACAATCCATTGCACAATCTATAAAAAAGTGGCACGTTGCATGTAGGCCCACTACTACCATATATTTCCACAAAGGAAAGCAAATAGAGGCGGTGCTCTAGCTATATTTTGTAGGTTGTGTGTTAATAATGCTCAAGCGAAACTGTATCTAAACAGAAAACGATGTGAAAAAACGTTTCGGGCCATAGCTATGAGCTAACAAACAAAGAAGGAGAAAAAAAACACTTTTTCAAGACATTTTTTCAGCTCTTAAAGTAAAGTCTCGCTGATTAATAGTCTAGTTGAGAAAAGGAAACCAAGAAAGAAAGGAGAAACCTGAGGAGAACCCAGACCAAGAGACCAAACCAATATTTTGTACTCTCCTCCTGTGTGTATCCCATTATATAAAATGTTGTGCTATTGTGTCAAAATTTGTTTAGGAAGGAAGTATTAAAAATGCGTTAGAAGGTGACCAACAAAACAATATCTTTTGCTAAACTGCTGAGTGACTGAATACACAAAGGAAATGGAATATAGTTTTGATGTGTGAAGTTTAAAAAAAAGTTATGTTTGGGAAGCCGGCTGCTGGCTGAAAACAAATTTATAAACTGTATACGGACGGACAGCTTGTGTCAAATCTGTCATCTCTAGTTTACAACTTGAAAGAGGAGATATTAAACAAAGAATGTACGTGGTTCTGTTCTCTCTACTTGATATACCCCTGAGTTTCGTTCCTATTTTTTCTGCCGTCTTGTAAACTGTAATAATCCACAAAAAAACCTTAATCGTTTACACCATATAGTATAAACATAAACAACAAGTTTGCTTGTAACCCAACTCATTCCTTTTTTGTTTGTGTTACATTTTATATTACTTCCCATTCTGAGTCTGCTAATCATAAGATTAGTAAGAAATGGATGGGGTGGCATGTGCCTGTAGTAACTCTTTTTGTGATGAGTGACATAATACCGCTGCTATATCATTCTCTGTGAGTTGGTGGTGTGGTGACGGTGATTGCAGTTTATTTCCAACTTATATGGCTATGATATGATATGGTGGTGTTGGTGTGCGCTGTATTTAGAAATTGAAAGTTGACCCAGATCGATTATATTAAAGTTATTACTTATCCTCCGCTCGCCTCACTCACACCGCTCGCTCAGCCCCAGTGTTTATAATAAACTGAGCTGATCCAAAGACTTGGCAAACATTTTTTGTCTCAATATGAAACATGAGACGATGATGTAGATGATGTGATTCTCGTTATTCTAATCAGAATTTTATTGTTATTGTTGTGCATAAATACATCATCAAAAGCAGCCGTGTCTGTGTGTTGGTGGCGGTTTTATGGTGTGGGGATATATGTTTGGATTATTAGTACATTCATATAATCGAGAAAAAGATTGTTGTTTTTTATATGGTGTGTGTTTTCATTCATAACATAATATAGGATGAGAAATGTGTGTTACTAAAACTGTTGCATCTCGCTTATCTCAGCTTAGATCATCATCATCATCACCATCATCATTAATAATATTGTAGCACAAGCTAGTAACATTCCTTTTCCGTTGTTTTCCATTTGCATTGTAACTTGTAGCTCCAACAAACAAGTTTGTATGTGTTGTGCGCAAGCAATGCAACAGGAAACAAGTCAAGTCAGCAAGTCCCTTTTTTAGAATTTGTTACCTAATATACCCATAAAATTCCCTTGTAACAAGTGTTATTCAACAGAGATTACAAGAGTTTGCTGTTAATAAAGTTGTTGATGCTGACGTAATACTAAATGCTTAATGTTTTTGTGTTATATAACTTCAAACTCGTTGATGAAACTGCATTTTCTTGGGATAAAAAACTTCCTTTTTGTGTGGTATGATTGAAGGAGTTGGGCTGAACAGAGCATCAGCAGTAGTGCATCATCAATTCAACTTGTTGATGTGTTGCTGTACCCTATCTCCTTTGTTGACAAGTTGTTTTTCTGCATTTCGAGTGCATTCACTGTTTTCAAGTGTCAACTTGACAAAGTTGTTGTGCAATAGATAGATGAATGAGGAGCAGTTTGAATGTTGAGGGTGGTGAAAGTGATTTTTTGGTCTGGTTTGGACTAACCACAAGCGAGATTTGCCAGATGCAAGCCATATAAAACAGTTGTTTGAACATACTAATTTTCTTGTTGAATGATCATGCTAATTAATTTGAAGTTTTGGTACACATCGATTGCTGCAATAAATTGTACTTTATGGTTCATCAGCTTAACTAATAATTGTAATTGTGAATACTAAGAGTTTATATCCAATCTTAAGTACCTCTTCTGAAACAAAATTTTGCGACAAAATTGTTAACATATATATTCGTCCTTAAATCAAGACCATCCCAGATTTTCTCAGCGATTTAAGTTTGAGTGTTAACCGTGCTTACGATATCAACGAGCTTACTTCACGTCGCAAACATGCAGATTTCTCCTCCAAACCAAGTGGACGTCGAATCCAAGTATGTGATACATGTACTATTAGCAATTTAGCTACTGACGAGTTGAATGTTTTATTCATAACATCATAATACGCAATTAGAAATATAAAAAATAATATACCACGAGCATATATCTACGCTTAAAGCTCTTGAATATAATTTAAGCGTGCATAATGTACCGGCAAAACGTTTTAATTATTACACACGCCTTTTAACTATAGGTTTTAGCTTTGGACTCGAGGATAAATCTTCTTTTACGAACTGAGCCGCTACTTGGTTGTGCTCCAGATGATGATGATGATAATGAACTGTGTAATTATATTGAGGAGTAATCTAAAAACCCGTCATTACTGTATAATTACAGGAGGCGAGAACGTGTCTGAGTGTGTAATATTTTTATGCTTATATATGGTGATTACATCCCAAAGGGAAAATTTTCTACGCCAAAAAAAACCGAGACTTCATTTACCTAACATCACGGAGAGACTAAAAAGGCCATATATTTAAAAGTGACCACAGGGCATCAGTATCAGATTGCTAATGTACGTAGGTGGTCTCATAGGAAAAAGTTTCAAGGGAAAATTTGAGTAAGATAGTAATTGAAGACAAAACTGTGAAGACAAGATGGAAGACAGATAAAGGTTTCTGTCTACATGCCTTCAAGTCGTAAAAGATGTGAAGGTGGTAGAAAAGAGCTGTTTTTATTAGGTAGCCAGCTACTAATCCTAAGTACACTCTTCCTCTTCTCTTTATTCGAACTGCATTATTGGCACACTGCCATGAATACACATTGGCTAATAAAGTAGAGGCGATGACAAGGATACGTTCCACATTCTTTTTATTACTCCAAACAACCTAGAGCAAACATAACACAGTATATTTTGGAGTATGGTTGGTTCACTGGGTGAAAACTCATCGGTTCTTTGAGAACATTTCAGATTCGCTTCATCATCCATTTTCATTGACGGGGATTTCCGTCCTTTCTCTCGACGATTATGCTGCAAATCTTTACACAACACGCAGTGTGAGTGTGAGGGAAGCTGGGCGCCTGGCGCTTTGGAGGAATTTTTTGGTGCTTGAAATGGGTTTGGATGTGATTTGTGGAGACTGAATCAAGAGAATGCTTTAGCTTTCTGTGAAGCTAAGCGGAGAGTAGAGATAACATTGGTTCATGAAAGGATGTGTCGTGTCCTTGACTTGACGACTCTCTTTTTGAAGGAGAGAATAACAGACTATATCCGACTGCGATAAGGCCCTTGAGGCAGAACTATGCCATTATGTGTATTGAAAAGCAACGAAATCCCTTGGTAAAACCATGGAGGAAATTGCTCGTTGTACACTTTTAGTGATTTTCATGGAGCGAAGAACTGTTTCGGAAGACACGTGGGCCTATGGCAAACAAATGGATTTCCACATGCCGGAAATTGGCACAAGGGAATTGATGGACTCTCAACTACGTTCAACATTAAAATAGATTAAAATTTGCGACTTTCCTTCTTGACAATATTTTAGGGATGCTAACAATCATAATTGAAATAAGAGTACGAACAAGTCTTGGATTCATGGGGTCTGTCCTTGTGGACCGATTAACAGTAATGCAATAATTTTTTTCTGTATTTGTAATGTTTGCCTTGTTGATGTAAGGCCTTCATTCTTATTCTCTCTGCAAACACTGTTGATTCAATTTTTGTTCTGTTCTGTACAAAGTATATTACGAAGGAAGTTTGAGTATCAACATATGGTGCATTTATTTTTTGGAAGAGCTTTTGCATTTCTGAAGGTCATTAGAGGAAATTGCTCTGCTCTGTACTGACGACAAAATGTGTAATGAATACGGATTTATTTACGTGATCGTTATCTCCTTCGCGTGCTCTATGGTACTTAAAGTGGAAAGCTGTGGGGATGGAGTGTATACTGCACTCACTCACTCCACAGTTCCATGTCCGCAGCACTCCAATAATGCTTGTAGAATGAGGAAATGAGCGTATTTCAGCCATATTTAAAATGGAGTATTAAATGAAGCAAATGCATTTTGCCGTTTCTTCAAGAGGTAAAATATTTTTACCTGATGAGGTAATAGCTATAATGTGATCGCCTACGCTCTTTTTCTTTCTTGGTGAACAGTACCGAGCAGATGAAACTGAAAGAATGAAAATGTCAAAGATTATTTACACTACGGTAAACCTTGAAGGTCTCCGAGTACTAGCGGTTGTGGTCTGGGTCTTTAAAGACGCAACCTTGGAATTTTGAGAACTAAACGAAGGAAATTACAGAAAATTATGCTGAAAATAAAAAGTGTTCGATATTATGTAGGTCGAAAAATGTGTGTTATGTGTGCATGTTAAAAGTGAGGAATAATAATGTACGTGAATGCGAAAAAAATATGTTTCAACTCTACAACATTCAGCACTTGTCAGTTACATACTGACCTGAACATGCGAAATTGTTTTATGTATTAATAATACTTTTTGAAAGGAAAGAAAAACAAATGAAAATGGGATTTTAGTTTGTGTAAAAACTTTTAGTTTTTAGTACCACATTCCCAAAACTTGCAATAACATGGCAATAATAATTCAGTTTGGCAAGAGGACGGTTCACTTTATGTTAAATGTTGGGCAGGCCAAGTCAGTTTTGATTGCATTCATTTTGCGCTTTACCCTTCTTCCTTTGCGTCGTTGTTGACTGATGGACATGGACAACAGGCGTGGAATGGCAGTGGCAAGACACGCTGCATTTGTTTTTGCAGCAGTAAAAGCTCATGGGGTATAGTGAACGATGCAGAGAAAATAGCTGTATAATAATATATAGTTGAATAATGTCATGTCATGATGAAAGTTACAGCCACTTTTTTATTGCACATTTTTATCTGCAATCCCATATGAGTTGTTTATATGCATTTGGGTAAAGGTTAGCAGTGGCAGCGATGGCAGTAGGTATTAAGGAGCCGGGCCATATGGTCATGTTTTTCTTTCGCTCAAATATTGGCTCGACTGGACTGGAATAGTAAAGTGTTTGCTCGTATAGGCATATTGTACATACATACACTATGTTCCACGACTTTCATCACATCAAAATGATTCTCGCGGAATTAGCTAGGTTCACTTCATCCTGCCTTCATGCTTTCTGACTTCAATTCTCTCAAGTTCAATCTGTTTGACAAAAGGAAGTAGGGGGTACGGTGAAGGCGAGCAGGGAGAAAATATTCAATTTTATCCACTTGCTCAAACTCTCAGAGTTAGTAGTTCAGCTCAGTCGTTGTTAGATTAGCCTTAAAGCAAGGCCACAAGTATCAACTTACCGTTTTTGTGGTTGCTGCTCTTATTCTACGAATTGAGTAGCATACGGGATGATTTTTTACTTCCGTTTTTTTCTCCTGCTCTTTCTTTCTGGATAGATTGAAAGCTGGCATGTGTGCTGGTGGTGTATGTAATATAGTTTATATGTCACGCTCTATGTCATTTCATGGCCGGAGTGAACAGGGTCACAAAATCTATACGATAGCCAGAAGCCACTGTATAGTAGTTTGACGAAATGAAAAAAGCAACAGAGAGTGAAGCAAATTGCAGTGAAAGGATTCCGTTGTTGTGAACCGTTCAGTTGTTCAATGAGTTTCTTTACGATAGTGGTACTGGTTGGTTCGCTGTGTTCTTGATCTGTGGCAACCACATTTATTCAAGAGTAGCAAGGAAAAAAGTTTTCACTACAGGAATTTGCAACGGAAACTGGGAAATCGTTTGAGGGCTAGAGAATAAGAACTACTGATAAAACTATTTGGTTTGGTTTGGTATAGCATATGGATATGTATGTGCAATGAATATTGAGTAGGAGAAAGGAAGCCAGGAAAAAGTTGAGGTGATCTGTGTGCGGACAGAAGTAAGATATATATTTTGACTTTGACTTCATTTCACATTCCAAAGTTTGGCATGGCATGTATGACAAAGGGAGCTGTGTATATTTCGTGTGAAGGAGAGAGGAAGAGTACCTACCTCGATTTTATGAATGTTCCAAGAAAGATTCAGGAACTGATACGGAGACCCTGTATTACTTTTGCTGCATTCGACTTTTGCAAGTGTGCATTTTATTAGATCATAAAAAGTTTCGTTGAGAAAAGTTTTACCCATATGTAACGCAGTAATTTGGGTTGCAAAAAAGAGTTTCAGACAAGAACCATTCAATCATGCATTTTACACCATACAAAATGCTACACTGTGTGAATTGGCTTTTATTAGAGTTGTGATTTGATGTGGTGTGAGATTGCAATGATGATGAGATGGATGACGATGTGGAAAGTTATTTGCAATAAAAAAACTGAATTGTAAACATACATGTTCACTGTAATCTAAATTTATGCATTTTTGTTCCTTTCAGGGGCTCGACTGGAGGGTCAAGACCACCATCCAGAGTACGAGTTACTTTCTTTGAGTCAGAGAAGCCTCTCGCCGTCAGCTCACCTGAGTCAGATATAATTGACTTTGATCTGAGCAAAATGACGATACACGGAAGTCCTTCGGCGGTTGATCACAGTAGTCCCACCTACAACAGGCAGATAAGGTTAGTGAATTAGTGAGTGCCAAATATTTTTTATATTCCTCTATGCTCCTTTTACTACTTACCTCATTGCCATAAAGGTGGTCAATATACAATGTACGAAATATGGTATCATCTGTCACAACAATGAAACCTGTCGTATGTCTGTGAAAGCATCGTAAAACCCAATGGAGCCATCTCCTTTCGACATAATAGTGAAAAGCTGGGAACATATTTGTTTTCACAGCAAAATATTCCTTCTTTTTGTTATTCTTCAGAGCTTTTTCTTACTTCGGCTGAATGAAGTTTCAAGGCTTTTCTGAGATTCATCTTGTAGATGATGCGATGTTATGACTTTGAGTTGCGATCAATTTATTTATCTAAGAGAGTATCATCACGGAGTGAAGGACGCGCAGATGGAACATTTCATGATGGCTATGGCCATGAAGATGAGACCTACATACATTATATTAGTGGTTGATGGTGACGATCGTTTCAAACTGGCTGCATACAAGAAAGAACTCTGGTTAAGAAAGAGACGTAGAAGGAAAGTTGGAGAGCTTGAAAGCTTCGCCGTATAGCCTATGAGCTGAGTTAAGCAAGGCATAAAAACAAACAATATTCCCTTTTCTCTTTCCCGTATTTGAGTTTTGTTTCACTCGATCACTCCACTGACTGAATGAGCAGAGGGGCAAAGGGTAAAATGGTTATACCGTAACCCTGCTAATATCGCTAATGGATTTGAGTGCGTTCCGTATGAGTTATGGTAGTTGATCCAAGACAAGAGAGGGATCCATCGATGGTGCTAGACACGCGGCTTTTCTCTTTCCTCTGGTCATATATTTTAGAGTTAGCAATGCGTATGGATCCAGTTCGTCACGGAATGTTTGTTGAAGTGGAGCATGTGGACGATATTCCAATAATAATGGTTGGGTAGCAAACACGATAATAATATTGTGGGACATGGAATATGCTTTTCTTACGCAATTTATAACTTTCTTAAAAATCTTCCATATGCATCCAAAATAAATTATCGAGGTATGGAATGTAGCAAAGGTATATGTACTCTCGTATAATAATTTCGATGCAAAGGCTCAAGAATTTTTTGGTTTTAGTCATATGCCTTGTTATCCCTTCAATCTGCTTTTAAACTGGCATGAATGTCTCGTCATCTTGAGCACACGGTACATCAATGGGGATGGAATTCCTTCATAATGATTTATTGGTTTCCTGTGATTAATGTAAAAGTGGAATGGAAAGCATGCTCGTGCGAAAAATAAGTTGAGGGTAACATCTGTCAATATTTCATTATTTTATGGGCAAAGTGGTCCGATCATTGTAAATCAACAACCTTGTTTATATTCACTTATAACTTACTTGAGATGAGAATGGAATGGAAAAAGTTTGTTGCGCCGAGCCGCACCTTGAATATTTTTTTTTCAAAGAGGAGGAATATTTTTCCACATTAAATGAGTTGGAAAGTTAGCATATCTCAAGTATTTTTGGGATGGTTGAAATAAAAATGAAATCATTAAGAAAAATGACTAAATTCCATTTTATATTTACTGCCTCAATTTGATGTAATGCTTAAAAGGAGGGGATACGCAAATGAGCTAAAGATAGTGATGGTGCAGCGCAGCGTACCTTGGCATTCACGGTAAATGTCATCCATCCATTCTCCCAGAAGGGACGCAATGCAACGTAGTTTACGGACAATGTAGCAGCAGCAGCAGCGTGTTCATACATTTTTAACTCTTCAGTCAACACAATTGCGATATAAGGAATATATTCATAAAACTGTAGTCTCTTTGTTGACAGACGGTCTAGTTCAAGATCGTAAAAATTGTTTTTGTTCTGCATGGCAGTGCACAGCTTGGATGAAGAGGTTATGTGCGTAAGAGCCTTTGGAGGTATAGAAAGAACAAAATGTGCAGTTTTTGTACCTTGGGTGTTATTATCATAACACGACACAATGGAACTCTATAGTTCCTTTTTCCTAAGCGCCTAACAGTTTACCTTAGCGGAGCCTGAGGTAATAAAAACAGAGTGAATACAAAACGACTCTTTTCACTTTTTTATTCAGTAATTATAATGCGGATAGTTTGGAGTTACAAAAGGAGAGGAAAGAAGGCTGGAAAGTTTATGGAAATTGTTGTGGATAAAGAATTCATTCAAATTCCTTCTTTGAAATATGACTTTTGCTCTTGGAAGGCGTAGTTAGGAAAAACATGTTCTTGTGTTATCACATATCGCCACTACCCCGATAATTCTATTTAGGTGCTCACATTTTTCTCGTTTTTTTTAACTACTGAGCCGAGTGTGCATGTAGAAAAGTCATATCGTCACGGGATGACGGAGAAATGAATGGAATGGAAGGGCCGTTACCATTACCGTATCCTGGAGCCATTATCTGTGAAGGGAAAAAAGCGAAACTATAATTTAATGAATGATAATTGCTCCCAGCATTTATATGTATTTATATTACTAGGCCCAAACTCCGTAGCCTTTAGTTTGTATAAAGTGAGTAATCTTTTTCTATTTTCTTTCTGTAAGATTATATCCTACCATATCATATCAATGGAGGTTTTCTAAAAAAAAAAGTTTGGAGTTCCGGTTTTGGGTGTATCCCGAAGAAGGAGTGACTGATGATTATGCCTCTGTAAACGGCATTTAATGCTTGACAAGGAATGGATACGAATGTAAATGTGACGATGTCATTCTGTGATTTCAAGCGGAAGGCTGTTATCATGTAGCTCGTTAGACACTTAA
This sequence comes from Orchesella bifasciata, assembly GCA_034697805.1. NCBI lineage: Eukaryota > Metazoa > Arthropoda > Collembola > Entomobryomorpha > Orchesellidae > Orchesella > Orchesella bifasciata. The sequence continues at coordinate 41,093 of JAQGAP010000168.1, forward strand.
CCCGTCTGGTCATATCATGAGAAAGGAATCGTCAGAACGGGTGGCGAGCAGATAAATTCAAGGTGAAATGTAGTAATTGATTCCGTCTCCTTCCATTGCAGCTTACTAATCGTCATAAATAATTTCGTTTGTGCAAGGGGGATACTAAATTATTTCATTTGGTTGGACAAAGTGATATATTTTATGAGTCAAGTGCACTTGGTTGACAGAGCCGATGATGATATATGATTCATTTTGTTTTTCTCCTGCAGAGCTCAGCCAGCCTCTTTCCATTACTGTTTTTAGACCTTTCAATCGATTTTTATGGTAATAATAATCATTTCTCTCTGCGGTGGGTGGGGCTCAAAACCATGTGGAATGCATATTATTCAGGTCAGGCATGCACGTATAGTACACAATGCTCTGTGGTTACTTTGATACTTTTCTCTGCTGATTGTGAGTTGTGTGAATGGGTTGTGGGTTTGGTTAATAGTATGGCATACCGGTCCTAAAATTGTTTTAACAATATAATCAATGAAGAAGGGAGCGAGAAATCATAGAAACTAAATCAGACGAAGAGACGCACTCTTTATTTATTAAATGAGTGCATGCAAGACAAAACGGGGTTTGTGGGCCGTGAGGTTGGATTGTGAAAAGTAATTTATTTTGAGAGAAGGAATACTACATGTATGTGAGGTGTCTCCACTATTTATCTTTATTCGTACGTCGTACCTTTCCCCTTTTTGATTTTCACTCTAATTTTGATGTTCTCCTTTCATTTCTTTCACCGTTTTAGCAGGTGTGAAAGGATCATGAATAAAAAATGGTTCATGTAGGTGTTAGCAGAGGACTAGAGCAACTTGGGAAAATCCAGGGAAAATTTTTATATTTGCTACACGATAGCAAACCTACACGTAAGCCTTATATGGCCTGTTTTCCATGAAAATGGTCGCCATTTGATGTGGTTTTCTGATTTATACGAGCTGTAAACATTGGCGACAATTCTGGGGTAGGGAAGAAGAAATAAGATCTCTCCGTCTGGAGTTTCTTCCAGTTTTGTCGTTATCTCTTGTGTAACGTTACATTCATAGCATTACAATGAAATCCTAATGGAATGTTATGGGGAAAATAAAATAGAAAGTAGGTTTTTTATCTCCTCTATGTCACCTTATCAGGCAAGGAAAAGTGTTGTCTTCGAGGCAGTTCAACGGTACCTAGTTCACAGTATAATGTTCCCTGTTTTTTGTTGTGTTGTGACTTTGTGACAGTTAAAGTTTCCTCATGAGTTTTTAAGCTGACTCTCGACTCTTTCTATCCAATTTAGGTGTATGGAATGGAGCGTAGATACAGCGAACCAATGTACAAGTTCTATGTAGGCAGGTAGTAGGTACTATTGTTTTGTTATGGCTGGATCCGGCCTGTTGTTATGGACGTGCCTAGGCATATACTAAGGATGGCACTCTAGTTGGAGTGTACTCGTGCAAGGTGAACTCAGTTAGGTATTCCCACTTGGTGACTCGTGTAGCATGGAACGAAGCTTCCGAGCCGAGCCGACTATCGTGGGTAGAGCGCAAAAAGAAGAAACATGCGCTGAGGAATATGGGTTGAGCGTTATCGTTATATGTGTTAGACAGAAATCAGTCTTTCACAGCTTTCCAGCATGCATGTTCCAAGTTGGGGATCAAGAGGAATTGAGCGCTTTGTATGCACGTTTATATGCTATCTGTATCACATTAGCAGAAAAAAGAAAGAGAGCGAGAAAGCATGTTCATGCGTTTGCAAGATTTTCTGGAAACTCATGACAGAGACGAGAAATAATGTTTCGATACCACTTTATACGTTGCCTTTACGAACACCAAGTGGTGTGCTTACCAATGCGTCCGTAGGTCTCGTGGATGTTTTCGGGAAACTTGGCTGGAAAAGTGGCAAGACAAAAAAGACGTTTTGTAAGTGGAGCTGGCAAGCTGAGACGACATTGCATTAGAGCCTCTTGCTTCTCTCATTTCTGCTGCCTAAGGCTTTTTTCTCCAGCCTTTCTAAACAACAGTTGGGTTTGATAATATTTTTAGCGCATTTGGCTCAGCTCGATATTGGCCATAGACAGTTTTCTGCCTGGGAGAGCAAGAGTGTATTTTTCGTTATTAGACATTATTGTAATAGAGCGGAAAAAATTAGTCCCCTTCTATGTACATTGCGAAAAATATAATAATAATCCTACGGAGAAAGCGAGTGGAAGTTGCATTCCGTATTTGCGAAAGAATTGTCCTTATTTACAGTTAGGCATACGCGTGTGTACACAGTGTTTTTTCACCCGGTTGCTAGCTTATCGTACATGTACCTGGATTATTTGTATTTGCACAACGGGAGGAAAGAAGGAAGAAAGGAATCTTATTAAAAGAGAAAGCGAAAGAGTAGCAGCGGCTTAATCTCCAAAGCAGAGTCATTTTTTCAGAGTAGGAAATTACATATAAATCTGAAATGAGATGGGAATGAAGTTTTTGTTCAAACAGCAATAGTGTTTAGTTTAGCGGTGCTCTGTGCCACTACTCTATAAGCGCATTACAATTCACGCAGATTACCACAGTTTACATAGATGCGAAGGGGCTGCTGCTGCTGGAAACAGGATTGGTTTGGAGTTCCAGTTCCAGTTGTAGTTTTCTTCAAAGTATAATATCTATCGTTGAACAAAATTGTTTGTTTCGAAAGGACGGGGAAACGGCACGCTCTTCAAAGAGTTGGATTGTAAAAGTTTATAGGTATTTGAATGGAAGAATAAAAAAGAAAGTTGAATTTAAAGTAGATGTGAGTCGAAGATATATGTAGCTTGCACAAAGCGGATGAGAGCTAGCTGGTGTCACTTGCAAAGAAGCCTTGCACAAATACTTTCACTCGGACCAATGACTGTACGAAAGAGAATGAGGGAATAGAGCTCCAATGTTGTGTGTAGTTGCCGTAATCCTTCAGTACAAGTGAGAAAGTGGAAGTAGGTTCAAGCTCAGTCCTTTTTTGCAGAGTGGTTCACAAGACATTCTTTCGAATTGCTGAGAGTGAGTACGATTTCACACAACTTGTAAAAAGAGTACGCAGTGTGCATGTCGTAATTCAAGGACTTTCACTACTCGCTGGACGGAGGCCTGGAGAAAGGGGATTCAGAAGAGTGGCGTTTGGAATTCTTTCAGAAAAAAAATATATGGCCAATATCATTTAGCCTTGAGTGTGTGACGAGAAGAAAGAGAAGAGAAAGCAGTAAATTTTCTAGATTGAGTGACGGCCTGAAACATAAATAAAAAAAGGAATGAAAATGAAATTTGAAAGGGAAATAAATAAAGTGTATGTTAGCTGATTGAAGAAAGGGTTGCATTAGCCTGATTTAGGAGAAACGCAAAAAGAAAGCATGAGCTGTAGACAGCTCTGTCCTTCGTCAGTCTTTGCCAAAACAAACAAATCAATTACATTAATCCGTAAGTAAGTGACCGTATTTTTTTTTACAAAAATAGAGTATTTGTGTGCTACGTGTTTGTTTTTATGTGCATTGTGCAACAGTTGTGGCTGGCATCTTATTGCTTCCCAATACGTAAGCCAGTGTATTCGTACGTGAACCGGAGGGCATGGTAAACACAAGAGAGTCGGAGGAAGAATAAACGAAGGTCATACATGAATAAGTAACAAACGCTGTATACTTACACGGAACATTTCACAAACATTGATCTCAATCCAACCCAGTAGTCAATACCAATGGAATTTGCCAATGTGATTGCTAAGTGTGTATGTGCACCAGTATCAGTTCTACGGCAAAATAATATTAACATCGACAGTAATAAAAATAACTTATTAGCAGGTTTGAAGCGTTGACTTAGCTGCGGAGGTCAGAAAAATTGCCAAATCGAGGAACGAAACGTTGTTTAAAAAAGGAAAATTAAAATGTCAAAAGTTGAAGTAGCTTAATTTCTGGTTACCAAAGAAGATATGAGCTCATTCGCGCAACTCATGAATTGTGTATGAATCATCACCAGGCTGGGGAGCGTTGAGAAAGGATTAAGAAAACAGGAGAAAGATTTGTTATGCTTATGTATCAGCACTTGGTTCTATGTTTAGTTCGTACAATAAGCAAGATGAGTTGGTTTTTCCATTTTTGGGGTTTTGTCGCTTTATGCGCTTCATGAACTCGTGCTGATCCTGAGATGACGCATCTTATTCCGGCAACGGTCTGCTGTTTATTTTCTCGATGAGTTAGCTTGGAAAAGACAAGCAAGTCCTTATTTGGAAATCGGTACATTCCTACACAGCTTCTTTTGAAGGGTAGGATTGTGGTAAAAATGAATAACAGGGAAAAGTTTCTTTTCTATTCTGCGTGTGATGAAGTATGTAGTGTAATAAAAGAGCAAAAAGTTTCCGTACTTTTTCCTGGGGGAAAGTTGACCGGTACTTGTTTCTGGTCTGGTACGGCATTGCTTGCTACCAGAAATAGAAAATTGAATGCATATTATATGCATAACAAAATATCTGATTCAATGCTCAAAGTTTTGAAGGTTTTGCTAGAGTAGGCACTAAATGACGGTGATGAATCGGCAAAGTTTTCATTTTAGCTTATGTAGCCCACGGGGGAGGAAAGCAATCCGTTTTTTATTATTACAGTCGTTGAATTAAGTTGCAGACGAACGTGGCAAGGCAATCGCAAGCAACAAAAAGTCAAGGGTATGTAACATACCATGCATTAATATTATTTTTGCACGCGCAGATGCTATAAAAATGAGTTGATGCAGACTCATGTGCTCCCATCAAAAAGTGGAAGGTTAAAGCGTTAATTGTTACTTCCGGCTATGGTGGATGTGTTGTTTTATGTTAATCCAAATGTAATGTTTTATTCATAATAGACTACGTATTTTTGACTGGATGGTTATTGGCTGAAAATGCCGTGCCGTTGAGAATGAGTGCATGTTTAACATTTCGTATGTATGTGTGGTCCAGCCAGCCAGCAGAACTCTGGTTAAATTTAGGAATGTTCTCATTCTCCTCACATAACTCCCATGTACATCCATTCACTATGCATATTAAATGATTTACTTACGTTTCGCCATTCCAAATTTGTTGCTAGTTCCAAGATACATACATACATACATGCATAATCGCATATTATATTAACTAGCTAATGCATTCTATATGACGCAATAACAAATAGTAGTACACTTGATCTTTTTCTGGATCGCTATATATATATACCACCATTCACAAGTTCAATGTTTAGGAAACCAGAATAATGTGGGGAAATACGAAGAGATTAGATGCACAGCTTTCGTCTGTGATTTCATTTTGGTCAGATTCCAATTTTTTAGAAACATACATAGCACAGCTAGCTACTCAGATAACTTAGGAAAGCGTTTCTCTGGCTTTCGTAATGGCAGTCGTAAAACCATTAAAATGAAATTAAAATTATCTGTTGAAGCAAGTCTAGCCATGTAGAAAGGACCAAGAGAGGATGTTTATCATGCTAAAAAATTAAAATTTACTGCAGCATAAATATATTTTGTCGCATGCTCTTGCTATAAAAGCAGGTAAAGTTTTTGGAATGTTTATTCTATCCTAAATATTTTGAGCTTTAACAAGTCAACATTAGCTTAGAAATGGCTTCATAAGCATAATTTATAGATTGGACAGATTTCAGCAGAATTTTTAACTAAACAAAGAGGAACAAAGGCAGATAACGCAGCTCAAATATTGATTTTGCACATGAAAAACAATCCTCTTAAGTGAAAAAGTATTAGGCACAGTTTTAAGATGACAGGCAAAAAAGTTAGGATGGATAATATGGATGTGTCAGCTTGAAAACAAAATGTGCGTGTTGGAGTTCGTGCTGGCGAAAGTGAGTGTGAAATTTAGAATCGGCTGCATAGTGACATTAACGAAGGAGAAAAATGCAAGCTCACAAACGATTGTTTTTTGTCTGTACTTAATGCCACGTTGTATGTGGGCCAGTCATTTCAAGGCGAATTAGTCACACTCGCTTTAACCTATATTTTCTTCCTATGCTGTTGTTCGTGCATGATGATAGTAGTAGTAATAATGATGATGCACATTAACGTAAATACGTGTGTATCTACTTTTTACTTTACTTTCGATAAGAGTGTAACGAGTACGCTGAGTACAAGACCAAGTTTGAAATAACTACTTTGTACTTTGTACTACATTTTTAGCCTTATAGGAGGATGCGCAAGGAAATGACATTATTATTCTTAATTGGAGTTGTATCCTCTTGTTTGTTGTAGCTCAAAATGTGTTTTTCATGATGATTATTTTCCAACTAAATTAAAACAAGAAAAAGAAATGAAACACTAGAGCTCAGTTTGTTTTTGTAGCAGCAGCAGCAGTTTAGCTAAACTACTAAAGCATGTGACAGTATTTCCACCATCATCTGAGCGAGAAAGGTTTAGTCTAAAACCCAGTTTTTGGATAAAGGCACACGTCCGCTTCTACTCAGCTTTCACCCAGTACCTCGTTAAACATAATTGGTATCTGATGTCAATCTTGGCATGGTAGTGTTGTTATTGATGGTGAAGGTGACGAAATGGGAGAGGTGTGGAAAACCCAGCTTAGCATAGTTGCTGCTGTAATTATTCACAAGCTCTAGTTTTTCACCTGAGCTGAGCTGGAGTGGGGACAATTAGTATGAAAATTTCTGAGTTCGTCACATCATCGTATCATTGCCGCCAGTCACCACCGCCACTACCACCATTCTTGATTAATTTGGCCATGACATTTTCTTTCTACGTTGCACTTGTGTTTATCGTCGAGTTCTACATGTAAACGTCAGAATCTCCTTTATTGTCAGTGTTCGGTTGGTGATGATGATTTGAAGTCATCACTTCACATCATAACCTTTAGAGAACTGCGTTCCATGCTCACTTTCAAACCTACTTCCCATTTTGATGGTATTATAATGGAAGGGGCTTAATGACAGGAGTGATGTTAATGTGTTTTCATAATATATTCTTTATGACGATGATGTACTCCCTCCTACACACATACATAATATGTGATCTATAATGAATTAGTGAGGATAGAATAATGATGTGGATGGCGGTGATGTGATGTGATGATGGTGTGTTAGCTTAGCATTACATACGTATTATGCCCTGTCTCCATAAAATGTTATTTGCTCTTTGTGATGATGATGACGACGATGTGTATGTATTCACATAGGCAACGTTGCGTGTACTACATACTAAATATAGTATATGGAGTGGTGTGGTAATGAAGAGAAAGAGCGAGGGAGTGATAAAACGCAAAGTAAAAGCCGAAGCAAAGTGCAAGGTTAAGGGCCATTTCCTCACTAGTCTCTCTTGCTTTCACAACCATCTACTTTAGAAAACAAGGGAAGTTGAAGCAGAGATAATATTATATAATAATACGTAATACTTTATGTCCATGCTAGTTTTCATGGTCCATTCCCCATCATAGCATTATGGAGGAAGAGCAGTTAGCGTAGGTATATGTATATGCATTCATTCAACACAATTGAGCACTTGTTCTTGTTATTATTATTAGTGTCTCTACTACCAACCACAGAGCACGGCTGAAAAAACAAGTCTTTTGTTCTGAAGAAGAAAATCAGAGTCTTTTGTTCCGGTTCGACATTGAATATTTTAAGGAAAAAGCGAAGCTGTAGTGTACCACGCTAATCCATTAAAAAGAGTTGCTTTTGTGTATGGAGTAGAGAGCAGAAGCACGTTTTGAATGTCGCATTATCTTGATAAATTGGAGTTTCCTCTTTGTAGACTTGTACTACCAAAAGAAACCAAACCAAACGTTACATTACATTATTTGTGTATATGGCATGGCGTGGCATGAATCCATGGTCAATGCGATCCTCAGCTTTTTTGGCAGTAACTCATCGAAAAGAGTTTTCTCGTATTTTGTGGGACGTCCTTATAATAAGCTAAATCACATGTATATGTATATATAACTTTGTTTTTTTGGTACGTGATTCGATGCGATAACATTGCAACTGGTTATTATTACGTGTTCCCTTAGGCATCATAGTGGTGGTGTGTTATATGGTGATGTTATGGTAGCATGGTGGTAATATTATGATCATCGTCGTGACTTTGAAAACGTATAGAGAATCTGTTGCTAAATTTGTTTTTGCCATGGTCAATGTTTAGTCAATGTACTATAGTTTGTTCCTTCTATTTCTGTGACCTTATTCCCTTGATGAGTACAGTATAATAATGTGATGCCACACATTATGAGCATCCCAACACATCACGGCATTATTATTGCACTAATAAAACGAGGAGCTCGCTTTTTGTTTGGTGAAAATACCAACTCTCCAATCCCTTTTTTACCGTCGAATAATATTGTCGTGATAGCGGATTGGACAAAATAGAGTTTTGTATAGAGTTGTGTGTGAAGGAAGGGGGCTCATTACTATTAAAGCCACAACGCCTTATATACAGTAAAAACTGGTTTGGAAGATAGTGTAATATAGCGGAGGAAGGAGAAAGTCAACTCAAGGAAAATCTAAAATTATGCTGTTCGCTTACTCACAAGAAGTGTGTAGTCTTCTTAGACAGTGGCCAAACTAGATTCAGAATTTACTCGAGTTTGGTCTGTGTATGATATCTAGCTTAACATGAATTAGATGGCATAACGTAGCATGTCGTACACAGAAATTAATGAAAGAAAGCGTCTCCACTGCTTCCAAGCGGAAGATTTTTAGTTGAAGTATATCCTTATGTATTATCCACACGCTGTGAATAGGAGTCTATCTATATACGTAAATAGATCATCAGGGAAATGAAGTAAAATTGCATCTTTACTAACAGGCCACGCTTTTCTAAGCAACAATGCCTTACAGGAGTTACATACATTACATATTGCTATTACGGTCGTACGGCCACGGTGTGTAAGATGAAGTAGACGTGGTGCATGTTATGATTTCCAACTCAGTTTCGATCCGATCCTCGATTTGGCAAGTTGACTTGATTTTACCCGAAAAATCCGTTTAGGTTGGAATTTCGCGAAACGTTAAAGTGAACTAATTTGACTGTCTGTCTGTACTTGACTAGTTGGGTTGTTTATGGGCCAAAGTTTTTATGTGTACACAAATGCAAAACGAGTTTATGACAATACTTTTATCACGTCATCGTTGTGGGCGCATTATTTTATGCAGACGGGCTGCCAAAAGTACTATATAACATTTCTGAAGGAACAACATAAAGTTTTCAGATGAGCTCATAGCGTATCTGTAATTTTATCTTTTTCCTTTTGGCTAATGAGGTATATTGTGTGTGTGTACTTTTGAGTTAAAAACTGGAAGGTTCAATAAATAGAAGAAAAGAAAGAAGCGTCGGTAGTAAATGGATCATTGACGTTCTCTCCGTCTACAATCTCGGTTTTGGCTTTGACGGCAGGGAATAAAAAAGACATTGCGAATAATTAGTGGAAGTGCTTTTCAAAACATCATCTTTTCTACTGCCACCACCGAGCAGCTTTAGCCTTTTCTTTCCTACTGCCAAACAACTCTTTATCGTCGTGGGAGGATGGATAGCAAGAAACATGAAACGTGAATCAACTTTTTTCACCAAAAAATCCATCAAGTGAAACAAACATCGCATAGCGTATTGTACCTAAAAAGATAATGGGTTTTCGGACGACGATGGCGCTATTAGAGTGAAACTGGATCGTGATCATACCTCGAAATATCTATTTACACTATCGGTTCTTCCTTTTAAAAAGGGGTTTCTGGTGCAGCCTAATACTTCGCAATAAATCACTTGTCTTCTCATTCCTAGCCTATTGATTGAAACTCGTTATTTCCACTGACTGACTGACGGTGAATAAAAAGAGCAATAGAGAGAAAGCAGACGTCTCTTAGTTTGTCTGTGCATTTCGACACTATTGTTTGCAGGTGTCTGTCAAGCGTCAAGGAGAAAATTATATAGTGCGCGGTTGCTTTATTCAAATATACTGAGGTGCTACACTTTCAACACTGCAAAAAAAGTTTCGTTATACTATAAATATGCCAAGTATGCCTGTTTCCCACGGTGGTTTTCTCTACTACGTTGTAAAGGTCCCTAGAAGTGAGCTAAATACGCCCACTGAAGGGACCGCCAAAAGGTGGGTCTATGTATCTTCGTATCACTTGCATTCCAAATAATGTTCCATTTAAACAACTTTTTCTACTACTTTACTTTCAATGCACGTTATAAGAAATTAATATTATACTAGTTTCTAGCACTTTCGTTTCAACTAGAACACATTGAGAGACAGTTTCTAACTTGTATGAGCTCATGCCCCATCCTATTCAATATTTTTTTTGCCCTGAGAGCAAAAGTGAAACTTTTTTAGTTAGTCGGAAGAAAGTTTCTCATTTTATGATGTGCTTGCTCTAACGCAGAAAACATAAGGTAGAGAATCACATTTCCTGCCTCTTTCCTGTCCCTTTTATTTGCTCTTCTTGCTTGCTTACCAATACCAGCAAGAGAGATGCCAGAGTTTGATGGAAATCTAGTTACGTATTGGTTTTTGCTTTTCCTGGTAACTCCAACTGATATACTATGCGTGTACTTTATGTACTGGTATGTATGTCGCTGTTGGCGTGCTTTGATAGTTGAAGCCGTAGGGTTGATTGGTTGTTGTATTCTTGGAGCAGATGCTCCAGCTGGAGTTATACTGGGAAGTTGGAGCGAACAGAGTGCTGGGTTTGGTAGCGATGTCAAGCAATATGGCAGATTGGATAGGAAAAGTGTACGTCCGTTATGAAATTAGTGACACGACAGGAGAAAGAACTCTGTATCATGTTTCTACAAGAATAAATCTTGATTTATACTATTTTGCTAGGGAGAAATCTGAATGTCATGTCAGCAGAAAAAATGGTATGTGTGTGTGTGTACAGTTGTGATGTTAGGAAGCGTGAACAAAAGATAGTTTCGTTTGTATCATATCATCTCTTTCTGTTCCCAGGAATTGTAGCATAGAGCAGTGTTAATGGAAATTTTCCCATTCGCATCCAACTCCCTCCTTTTCCTGCTGCGCTGCTTGCAAAAAAAAGGCTTTCACCAGAAGAGATGTCAGATTTATGTCTTGCAGATTTTTTTTATTCAGTTCTTGTCAAGCAAGAGATAAAAGTTTTTTGAAGTTGGTAGAAAGTTGTGTAAAAAAATAGGTAATAACGCGCCCCACATCAAGTGTTGTGGTTTTGAACTAGCAAGAAGGTTCTTCACTTTCTACAGTAGTTTTGACGGCTCTCTTCTTCACCAGCTTTATTGTCAAGCGTTGTTAGATTAAGGAGAGCAGAAGCTTTTATAAGTTTGTTATGAGAGAAGTGCGCAGAAACTTTTCAGCCTATTTAACTTGAAATAGCGGGGTTTCGTAATCGAATAGACATAACTACATCACATGACTTAAGAGGAAATGTTGGTTGAGCTTAAAGAGGGAATTTGGGCTGTCAAGAATGTTAATTAAAAATGCTAAAGAGCAGCAGACATCGTAGAATTTCCTGGTTCTGGCAAACCATCAATGAATTTAGAATTTCGGGAAATTGGATAACATGTGTCTAAAAGCTTAGCTGTGCTCTAGCATTTGGCGCAATGCAACACGTTCAAAAACCATGTTGTTAAGTTGTTGTAAGCATCCCATTTTGCACTTTCTTCGCCCCATTAGCATTGTGCCATTCGTGTTGTACTAATGTAATATCTGCTCATGTACATTGTAAGTCTAAAATATAACATCTGTAATTAAACGAAATATCCTTCAGCCTTCGAAAGAAAATCCCAGTGAATTTGCCTGTAATTGAAACAAATTTGCTAGCCAGACCAGAAGCAAATGAGATAGAGAGAAAGCAACGAATGAAAATAAAGACATCAGTGGAATTAGAGAAGAACAAATCCTAGATTAGTTTTGAGCAAGGTCGTAGGAATACATGCATGAACCTAACCTACAGATGATGACAATAATAACTTATCACGAAAGTGAAGCATTGACTGTCCACATGGATCATTACGCAAGTTTGTCATCATCATTAACTTTATTTCATTCGAAAAAGGAATCATTAGGCAAGGTGTACATTGTGCTGTTAGTACATCTTCCTTTGTTGCTGTTGAAGAAAAGGCTTAATGATGCTTTAGGGTAACTCGTTACATGTTATTTCGTAACGTTTATTACCAGAAGAGATGAATGGTCTGGTAAGGTCATGTGTTATTTCGTTCCACACATATAGAGCAACTCACCTTCCCTTTCCTGTTCGACTTTTCTTCGCATTGGAATACTCAGCACAAATGCCATATATATATTTATTAGGGGAAGAGAGGAAGACGCTTCTTGATGCTATTTGTCGTTACAACACAATATTTATGGATGGTCACAGAATAATTTATGAGTGTGTAGGGAATAAGAGTGGATGCGAAAAGGTAGCAACGGAAGATGTAGCAATTCTCGGAGCCAGCTTAATTCTGTTGCTGAGTATCCCACTTCCAATTTTACTCAAGAGCACTTACAGTAACACGCAGAAAATATGTATGTTTGCTTTGCTAAATACAACACACTCTCCTCCCTGTCTATTTCGTTTTCTGTAACATTTTTAACAGAAGTGGTAAATCCATTTTCCTCAATATGATAAAAAAGTGTGCCAGTAGTCTTTCGAAGGAAAAATGATGATGACATGACATAGAAGGCAGCCCCATCTTCCAAAAGCTCATATTTTTTGCGTGATCAACCGAAGATAAATAGATTTTGAGTGAAAAAAGAATCAATCCTATTTTCTCGTGCTCGGAGAATAGCCAAATAAGTTTAGTAGTAGCTAGTTATTATGATGATAACAGCCCTTTTTCAAACTCACATGAAAACTTTCTCCTAATTTTTATCACGATAATAAATATCCTTCGCTATTCGTCCTAGTCCTGGTTTTTTTTCTTGTGCCAATCTGCCAGAGGATGCATAATGAGATTCAAGATTGAGAGTTCTTGGGAGTGAGTGCATCATTAGATATTTTCCTAACAGTGCCTTGTTATTATTACTCGAATCGAATTGGTCGATGAGATAAAGTTCCCTTTCGAACTTCCAAATCTGAATCTTAGGCTGGGCTTGGATTCCAAGCCTTGGAAGAAGTTTGCTGTCTATTTTTTGTAGTCAGTTCAACCCTTTAAATGTTTATGAAAGTGATGATGATGAAACGGAATTCTCGACGAGATTGCTCCGTCCTTTTAATAATATTCAGGTTGTCATCATAAATCTCATTTTTGGAATTTGCATACCAAAAAATATGTAGATGTGCATGCACAGAAGTCATGTTGAAAATGCATTCAATTCACATTATGTCCAACAAAATGCACACTCTGAAGTACAGGCGGGGATGTTGGATGTTTGCTTTCGCTCAGAGCAAAAAAAATGGAATATCAAATGTGGAACCGCTTTTTCAATGTCTGATACGGTTCCAAAACTAGCAGTCAGCACACCACAAGCGGTAACGGTACGCTCTCTCCTCTCTGACTTCATCTGTTTAAATCTTATGTGTATCACATCGCTATAATCAGATGGCCTTGAGTGCGAGAGATACAGAGAAAAAACAGAAAGGGCAAGACGTGAGCCAAATTGAGTGAGCTGTAACGCAAAGATGTCCTTGATACGGCTTATAGCTTATTGCTAACATCATCTCCATTGTACATGGATATACTTTCAAGGAAGCAAGCTTATTTTACAAAAAGAATGGAAGTTTTAATGGAAACCCCTTTCAAATGCTTAATATGAAACCCTGAGCATTATGAACTGTGCAGGGAAAATAATTTTTTTGTTATTCTAGACGGCTTTTGCATAACTTAAGATTATACAAAAAGCCCTGCTTGTAAAGGGTAATTACGGGGTTTCGTAATCTCCTAAGGTTGTTCTGAATTCACGGAAACAGAAAATCTCAGAAGGAGAAACCTGCTGTTCCTACAGAATGGTAAAATACTGAATGTTTTACATTTGAAAGAGAAAAACGCTTATATGTATGTATTGTTGACCATTTTTATGGCATGGGAAAGTGGAAATAATGGTAGGAGGATATGAAAAATTATTATTTGAAAGTCCTCCTTTGAATACAAATGGGATGATGATGATTAAGATGTACTCATATAGATTTTTTATATTTTTTATACAGTGTGGAAGGATGGGACAATCCATTTCGACCAGACGGGGACCTGAGCAAAGAGGCAGACCAGATCGTCGAATTGATCAAAGAAGGGAAGCCCATAAACGACGAAAACCTTCGGAGTAAAAGTCCTAGCGTGAATGAGACGATGAATACGTCAACCTCTATCCCCACCCAAAATCAATTAAACGTACGTAACTCTAAAAAAGTAGGGAAGCGACTCAATTTCCAGGAGACAATCCCGGATTTGGTGCTCCCGAAAAAATATTAAACATCTTAACACACAAACGCATGCTCTCTCCAAAAACAAACAGTATTAATCTTAAGTTTAGGGTTTACTTTTATTTTTGCTGTACATTTCTTTCATTTTTTTAAATTTTTTTTTCTCTCGCGGATACACAAAAACAAAAACCAACACGACTTAATTTAATTAAATTTTAATTTTCCAACCCAAACTATGTTTAGGCTTCCCCTAAAGGCAAAGAGGTAAACGGATCAGCCACGAATGGCACCAGCGGACCAGTGGATATTCAACATACTGTCGTCACTCCAGCCGCTCAGGCTGGACAAGTTGAACATGTCGTCCTGAAGAAAAAGAAAGGCTGCTGTGTTATCCAATAGTTTATCTCTACAGTTTATTATATTCTATTATATAGACACATAAATATATGTAATGATACATATAATATATTACTTTGTAGACTTTAGATTTTAAGAATTTTGAAATGGAAAACGCGACTACTGCATAAACATAAATATATTATTAAAATATACTATGTTGTTCTATGTATACATAGTAGCTGCTACTAATTAAGTTGTCCTTACTCTATATTTTACAACTCTTCCTTGGATTGAAAAACATGTAACTAAAAACTTGTGCTAAGAGTCAAGATGCAGAGGAATATGATTTGTTAACTGTTATTCCTCGTTCCACAAATTGGACAAAACAAAAATCGAAATTGGAACTAATGCGCA
>JAQGAP010000169.1:0-56093 GCA_034697805.1 Orchesella bifasciata
GTAAACTATTGAAAGCTCGACTATTAAAAACTTTTAATAATTTGTCAACCATGAGTTCCGTCAATTCCAATAATATTGTCCTCATGTCTCATATATGTATATACTTGCATCATTCAAAGGAAGGACAGTAATTGTTATAATAATGAATGTATAGGTAAATAACCGAAAGAGCTCAAATCAAATTAAAACAGGATCAAGAAGATTAGTGTCCCCGTGTGAATACGTCTACAAGTTTACAGAGTGCTATACCCGAGCGCTAGCATCAGCCACCAGTGGAAAGTGCGTCATATCCGAAAATCCAATTATTAGAGGGAGTCTACATGGTGCTACGCACAGCATCGCCGTAGGTGCTACAATTACACACGGACGTGCTGATATTTTTCATAATATAGGGCAGATGTCTAGTTTTAACGCACTTTTTGTGCTCATTTGTTTTTCTTGCATCTCCAGGAAGGGGAGATGAGTTTTAATAAGCTTCCGGAAAATTCGCATATCATCACACTGGCTGTCTCTAACGTGGGCAAACTGCGTGTTTAAATATAGAGCACCTACTTTCTTCCCTTCTCCAGAAGCCTTAGGCTGGGAAAGAGCTACTGCCACGTGGCTCTATGTATGAAAAGCAATGCTGTTCCCACGGTCTCTGGCCTTGAGAGCAAGAAAGGAGTCCTTCTCGAAAATAAAAATCCGTCCGCAGTCTGAGAACTTCTTATATGCATACCTACGCACTTTCTTCCCACACTTTATATTACCCTAAAATTTGTCATATTAATGTAAACCCATCATGCGTAATATGTGGTTAAAGAGACCAAATATTTGAGCAAGAGCAAACATAAGTAGTTCCATATAGTACAACACTACTCCGCTGCTAGTATGCTCTTCTAAAGCATTGAGATTGGCCGACTGTTGCTTCAAATGTTGCGTAACTTGAAAACTAATGCGTCTAAGTTTCCCTCTGTGAGAACTCTGGACTAGGGACAGTCATAAAAGAGGTAGTTTATAAATGTGACCCAGAGGAATACAACGACCATTTTGCTGGGAGCTATATAACAATTACGAAAAACTATAGCAGGCAAAAGTTATCAGGCGAAAGTACTATAACAAACTTTTCCAGTTTTCCTCACAAATAAATAAAACATTTTAATTTCAGGAGAAATTGACCATGAATTCATGAGTGGGTATTCAAGTCGTAATGTGCGTATATTGCTTATGACCCCATAGCCCCAAAGTACTTTACTTCCCGACGACTGATGACTCTTTTAAAATTGATGGCCTCCTACAACCAAGTCATCTCCATTATTTAAGTACATGAGTAAACAAAGAAGAGGGGCAAAAATTTTTAGAGGTCACACGTGTTGTGTATAAAAAGGCTTCAGCCTGCTAGTGTACATGCGTTTATGTGTAATGTTTATATTTACAATGCAACATCTGAAATATGTTTCAATTACGCACGAAGGCCGGCAATAGAATTCTATTGTGGTGAAAATGTCATAAATTGAACTTAAAATAGAGTATATGGGTGAATAGGTGTACAATTTCTTTTGGTCATAAACAAGAGCCCTTAATTGACCTAATCTACTACTCTGTCTTTTTCTCGTGTGCTTTACTAAGGGCGCATAAAACATGAAACGTCAGTACAAGCCATGCCATAAAAAAGGGAGAGCTCTCCACTGTAAGTGGAAGAGTTGTGTTATTACTTGTTACAACATCACTAATGATTATTGGAAGCCCCTTAAAATCTGGGTTATTCCCAACAGAAAAACAGGAGTTGAGTAGCCATAATATATCCATTTCACCATTCATTCTTGTCGGATTTCATTTCAACAGGAGCATAAGATGAGCCTTTTTAATACTCACGGTGGTAGTGGTGTGGCGGTGTATCCTATTGTTTAAAATAGTTTACTAGTTTTCCAACTCCGCCTTGTCTAAACTAATATTAGAGTCTTGTGTAAACTAGAGCATTCCGAACGTCATCTCCTACTCATGGATTAGCAAACTCACATACATAAGGATTGAAATGCGTGTACAAAATGTAATAATAGCACACTATAGAATGGCTTTCTTCTTACAATAAAATATAACCCTAAAGAGCTATAAAATGGAAAGTTTCTCACCTATAACATGTACATGCGTAAGGTAAGAAATGTACAACACGCGCGCTATATATCCTTACAAAAACAAGGAGGGAGCAGCATACGTTGTTGCAAGCTCATCAAGAGAGAAGTGAAGTGAAAGTGGTGGCCCTGTGCGTGCATATGGGCATATATACGGCTTCCTAGTAGTCTCACGCATCTACCCACCTGGACGACTAGACTACTAAAGCCAGAAATTGCGTGAGTGCGAAAGCGGCTGACTTCCACTTGAGTTTCATGCACAAAATGTATATACATTTTCCCAACTCCAACTCGACCTACTTGCTCATATAGGGAACATAATGCTATTTTCTGTGTCTAAAAATACATGAGAGAGAGACCCTTGTAAAAATAGGTGAATGTGAGTTTTATGTACATAAAAGTTGGAAATAACACAAGGAAATTGTCTATTCCCCACTTTTAGTCCTCCCGTTTCAATGAATGAATGAACCCGAGTGAACTACTACCCAGACCCGAGTAGGTACATAAGGGGGAGAGAACGAGAGAAGCACGCAAGATTTTTTGTTGAATGAATGGGAAAACCAACGCAGGCCCATATATAAGGGAGGCCCTAAGGACGTACAAAGGGAAAGTCAATAAAAGAATGGTAAAGCCCACGGCACGTGTCGCCAATATTTAGGTCTTGCTAAGTCTTCCCTTACGTACTGCGTGGCCTATATACGCATCTTTGTGTGTGTTAGAAAACTCATTCTGCGTTGGACGAGAAAGCCAAGCTACGCTTCCACTTATTATACAGTCGCTATCCAGTAGTTTGGCAAACAGCTAAAAAAAAGTGCGTGAGTCTTTTATATACGTATTGGTACTACTTTTCCTTTTCGTGGTTGATAAACCAAAAAGGATGCGAGGATGATGTAGGAATTGCTAAAGAAGAAGGAAGAGAACGCCGTGTGGGAGAAGAGAAATAGGCAAAAAAAGAGAGAAAGTGGGAGACATAAAGAAGTTGGAAATGGTATTTTCTATGTTGTTTGCCATGTCGTAAGATGTGCGTATTTTGGCTTTTCTTTCTCAGGATGATGATTCTTTTTTTTTCTCGCAAATACAGCCATCAACTATGAAAATACAAGTGTTGTGAATGGAATTACATGCATTCCTTCCGTTTGCTCACACATTCCGTTTTCTATCTTTGTGCTTCTGCTTGAACAAATGCGTGGATGAAGTAGAGAGAGAGAAAAAATACATTGCTTATGGATGAAATGCTTCAAGATTTATGTATGTTTGTACCCAGTTTTTTTTGTATATCGATGATCATGAATACAAGATCACAACAACTTTCATGTATCTACAACTTTCTCTCTGATCAATTGAGCCCATAATGGTATGTGTATCCGAAAGATGGGGAATGTTTTGAGAGGATCATCCATCTCTTCATTGTTTCCTCCTTTCAGATCCTTATCTTTTGTAAACTAGCATATATACTATATGAATGTATTTTTATGTCCCTGTTTACAATCTGGAAAAGAAGACATTCCACAAGAATGAAAAGCAATTCGACCCTTTTTATAACTTCCGTGAATAGGTTGTTCCATCTCATTTATGTGAATTCCTTTATGGGTCAACAGTATCTGCTTAAATATTTCCGGATCAAATCTTACCAAAATGTGTATCCTGACACAGATATGAGCATATACTAATGTGATTGGGTGTGTATGTACTTTTGTTCATTTCTAGGTCAAATTGAATAAATGAGGCAAAATGGGATGAAAAATTGAAAATGATACTACTGCTATGTATATTGAATACATTATGCGGAAAGGAAGAAAATGAAAACTTACGATCATCATCCTCTTCGAAATCACTCCCAATTCCTGGGTCACTTCCGCTGCTTCCCCCTTTGCTAAAGAACTCGGCTAGAGTAGCTTTGCCGACATTGACATTACCGAGAATGACAACATCATAGCATACCTTCTTCAATTTTGATTGAGTGGATTGGCCTTTGTCAGTTGAAGTCGAGTCGGGGGACTCTGGTGTGGATTCCTAACAGACGCAGAAAGGTTTGTCTTTTAATTCAATTACAGATATGCGTAAATAGATGTAATTCAACATTATATTATGCGTTATATATCTACATTTATATATCAAATTCGCAAACCTTTTTGAGCTGACGAGTAAGCTGAGCAGTGACGACACCACAACTAGGCATTGACAGCGTTCGATGTCGCTTATACGGGCTAACAACCTTCTGCTCTTTCTTTGGCGAACCGCATGACGAGCTACTTAAACTACTTGTACTAGTCGAGTACGGCGTCACGACGGAGTGATTGGAAACGCGGCGATAGCCTATGAACAGAATATGAGTAGCATTAACATTTGGTTTTGACAAATTATTAAGAGTAATTTGTGATTGATTATTAATTGATAAAATTATGAAGCTACGAACTTGTAGTACCTGAAGACCTTCTCCTTCGAACCCTTTGCTGTTGTTGCTGCCACTCTGAGCTAATATATGTTGTGGCTGCAGTAAGACTGAAGCCCCTCTCTCTGCCACGACCATGTTTACCGGATTTTTTCACAACCTCATTAGCGCATTGCTGCTGCTGTTGTTGATGTTGCTCTTGAGCTAATCGCACATATCTCCCTTGAGGACTTGCAGAGCTGCATCTTCGAATGCTAATTTGGGTAGCTCGTTCAGGTGATCGCTGAAGATGTTGAATTGGTACTGTAATTGATCTAGATCGCTGTTGCCGGTTACGACCACCAAAATCATCTTCGTCATCATCCAAGTATCTTCCTCCACGAGAACTTCCAACCGGAAGAAGGAGGGATGAGGCTGAAGGGACCTATTACAAATAAATACCTTATTATAATAAAGAACTCAAAAAATCTTGGATTTAAATGTTAATTACGCTTACCTGAAGAAGTTTGCTATTGCTGCCATATCGTTGAACGTATTGTTGTGACAGGTAGCTTCTGCCACTGGCATTGCTGCTTCGTGACGAAGAGCACATTGCAGGACAAAAGAGATCGCAAGAGTCCCCATAATTGATGCTATCTGAACTGTTGATTATATTTATGAACTCATCATTAAACTCCACAGGACTTGGGTACTTTTGTGGTGAAGCTCCGGATGATTTCGACTTTTGACGCACTTTGGGATATCTCGACTGACGACTTTGATGCTCCTGTTGTCTATTCACATTCCCCAAAATATTCGAAGCTGAAAAACTGCTGGCAGTAAATGTGAACACAGGGTTATTTGAAGTTTTCGATGGAAAGAAGGGGTATGGGTCATCTGAAATGACGTGAAGAGGTCGCACGCCAATCCCCTGTTGAATTGGCGTACCCGAAGGTGAAACGTGCTGCTGACGCTGCAGCATACTTATCGTTGCTTTACGAAATTCACAGAATTTACAGATTTAAGCTTGAGTCAGTTTTTAGTATTTAGTCTACATTTAATTTATTTCAAGGCCTTGCAACATTAAAATATTTTAATGAAAGAGCACGTCCTCTTGTTTTAAGCCTAAATTGTAAGCAGTTGGGTTTCATGCACGCGTATGTTACTTAAAGGAAGGCATAGGCCGACTGGTGAACAAAGTCTTGGGCTTACCAAGTTATATACAGGAGAAAGCAAGCAACGCAACGAAGAGTTGTTCAAGCAGTGGATATGCAGTCTGTCCTCACAAGTTTGAGAAATAATACAAGAATGGTGAAAGAAAAAGCCAGAGAGAAAAGCTACCTTCTATCTTTTCCTTGTCTGTTTACATTCAGTTTTTTGCACAAGAGAAAATGCGCAACGCAACAGGAAAAAGTGCGTGAGGCTAAAGTGGCATAAGCTTCCTATATGCCTGTTCTCCGTGCGTAGACCATGTATAACTCAGGATTTCACCCATGTACTTACTTGTGTTCTGTGATGTGTAGCTGCTGAATCTGATTGAGAAGTTTCAGTTTCCTGTGAGTTGAGTTACCAGCAGAAAACAGAACAAGGAGGAAAAGTGTATTTAGGTTGTATAAATATTATATGCATATATAAACACTGGGACATATAGGTCTACGCACGTACATTCCTTCCTGGAACACGCACCGCCACGTGGAGACCGTTTTTCCAGCTGAGACCTAGAAATCCCAGTAGAACGATAGGGTGTTTTTTATTCTGCTACACATTTTTGGAACATTGTATACTTATATAAGGTGATATTTGATAACGAGATATCCCCTGAAAGGAGATCCGGATATAAAAACGGTTTATGAATGTAGGTGCTTTCCCATCTCCTTTGTATTCCAATGAATGCTTAAAAGCATGTACGTACACGTTGATTTAATATGCTTACGCACATTTGACCTACCTTTTGTAGTGCTTCACGAAAGTTTCTTCTTCATCTCAAAGTGGCTCATGTATAGCATAGGTGATAGGTGGAAGGCTGAGAATTTTTAGATATGTTTTCAATGCAAGTCTTATTTTTCAACCAAGGGTTTTATAATGAAGTTTACACGATTGTCTCAAGTCAAGCATTATCGCAAAGCCAAGTCGTATTTCTCAACTATTTTATTTTTACGCTGCTGCATAAAACTCCTGTACGTGACTAACTGAATGTTTAGTACAGACATAAAACACAGTCAAAAGGATATTCCTGTCAAACTTGAGTTTAGTCAAAACTTCATTATGCCACTTTGACCATGTTTTGTAATCAACATAATTCGCTAACTCTTGCATCTTTTCTTACAAGTTACAACTGATTGTTGTGAAGGTCATTCGTAATTAGTAGATAAATGTATTCCTCCTATATGCTTACTTCTGCTCGTGTAATATATTATATAGTATGTGGCGTTGCATTGGTTTGACTGGAAAGTTTGTATGATGCACAGCTATTATTTGACCACGGAACTAAAAGCGATTATCTAGGAATCAGTAGTAAAATTGTGAGGAATATTTTGCTGAAATAAAATTATGTGGTAGTGGTCGCCTTATAATTTGAGGCGTACGCTCAGCTCTCCATAAAATTATGCATTCCCAAATTTCTATCTTTGGTCATAATTGCTTAATATAGAAAATCCGAGTATAATTAATGGGTTTTCTGGATTTTCTCATCTCATGTGCTATGTATTCTTTGTATTGTTCAAATCGCTGCTGCTAACAAGACAATGTACGAAAAGATGTTGAGTTGAGTTGAGTAGGAGAAGCAAGCCATGATATACTGAATATATGTATCTATATGACCAACTCACCGCATTTTCTGGCATTCGCAATTTATGTAGCAGTCCTGATTTACGTGGTGAATCTTTAATATAAAAAAATGTTAGGCTTGCATTATTTGGAAAACAGGAATACCAGTGGTATTCCTACAGTACCAAGTCAAGTTCAGAATGGTCACATAAATGTAATCAAATGGATCCTAAAAGTCCAACCAAAACCAGTCCGTCCCAAAATTTCCATCATCTTACAACCCACGGTTATTATACCTTGGTACAAAAAACGAAATGCAACAAACAAGATAATAGAACTCTTCAACTCACGATCTGGCTCAACATTTTTACTGATGACTAATGACGCAACGAAGAACTTAAGTGTGTACATTTTTTTCTTTTTGTAAAACAAAATAGGGTTGCTACCATTACATCGATATTATAAGTTCTCCTGGAGTATCATTGTAGAAATACAAAAACTAGTTTCCTTCTACCAATATAAGGTATCGGTCTCAATATCTGATTTCCCAGAATCGTCATCAAGATTACAAGGAAATCAAGAAAAATTCATGTATACTGCAAGCATTTTTTTAAACTATAGCTCAGACAGAGACAAGGACTTACTGAGTTACGTATAGGTACATTTGTATGGCTGACAAATGCAGACTACATATTACTGATATAGCTACTTGTTCAACTACTTGCTACATATATAAATTACATGAGATCATGTGCCGTGATCGCCAAAGGTGCTTGGGTTTCCCACAGTACCTTTTGAGGCTTGAAGTAATTCATTTGAGAACTTTGCATTTTTAATCTTTGTTTACATAATATGAAAGAGTCAACCTTGTGTTGAGCTCTTCTAATGGGAAGACGATTTTCTTCTGTCAAGATCCTTTTCGCAATGTTGAATGTGCTCACCATGAATTATGCATTTATTACTTGTCTGACTGACAACTGAGCGGTTTCATACACCAAATTTTCGCATAATGCAAAAAGTTCCAATCTAAACCAACCACAACAATTACAATTTGTGATTGAGCTTGACCAGCCTGATTGTGAGTAAACGTATGGGAAGCCTAAGAATTGTCTGATTTTATCTGACAAATTTCTTTAGAAATGTTGGCTAATACCTGGCCGTTACTCACTTCCTCTTGAAGTTCGGTTTTCCTCTAGAGTTTATTCAATTTTGTGCATTCTCTGGAGTTTGGTTTACCTCACTCGCAGAGACAAGTTGAAAGTGTTAAGTTGAGTGTTGAAAGTTGGCAGAGCTCTGTTATAAACTTTGTTCAATTTTTTCATACGTTCTAAAAATGGGGGAACAAGAAACTATACAGAGTGCTCCTGAGCAATGTAGTGTGAGTATACCAGATAATAATTTTCAAAGTACTCCACCCACACCACCACCAGAGTACACAAGTGTCATTCCGGTTAAGAAGTTTTTACACCAAGAAATGGATGTCCCAGAAAAGCCAGCAATAAAAGTTGACAAAGTCTGCAAAGCTTATGAAAAAGACCATCCCATTCTTATGAATTTGGAAATGACTGTCCCGAGGGGATCCATGTTAGTTACACTTTACTTTTCACAACACGTAACTTTTATTGTAATTGCATTGTAAATATTTTAATAGCAAAACAAAGGCTTCATGCAAATTTTCAACATAATATTACAGATATGGACTGCTTGGATCCAGTGGATGTGGTAAAAAAGACAAAACAGTATATATCCTATAGGTTTACGTCTAGTAGACCCAGTGACCTCGCAATTTTTCTTGTGATAGGTAAAACAAGTATTATGTCCTGTATCGTTGAAAGACAGACGTGGGACTCTGGAGCTATAAGTATTCTGGGATCACCTCCTTTTCTGAAAAGATGTGCATTTGACTCCAAGAAATTGGGCTACATGCCCCAGGTATTTGGTTTTGTTTTAACACTCATGGCCATAGACAGTAAATACATAAATCATTCATGAATCCACTAATTGCTCTCTTGTAAAATAAAACTTAAGGACTTGGCTCTACAACCTTTACTGACTATTAAAGAGGTGCTTATGCTGTACGGACGACTATATGGGATGAGCACGCATGATATTCTTAGCAGACTCAAATTTCTTCAAACATTCCTTCAGCTTCCTGACAAACATAGAACGATAGATAACCTCAGGTATATGTTATTTCCAAGAAAATATGCAAGTGTCTAGGCAAGATTACACATTTTTATTATCAAATAGTGGAGGACAGCAGCGGAGAGCATCATTGGCTGTCTCTTTGTTACATGAGCCAGATCTAATCATTTTGGATGAACCGGTAAGTGTAGAAGGACATAATAATACACTGATTAAACTGGCCAGTTGTTGCAACTATTATGACTCTGATACATTATCTATTTTCATATTTTTATCAAGACCGTGGGTCTTGATCCATTGCTTCGCCAAAGCATTTGGGATCATTTGCAGAGCCTAGTTGAAAACTTACAAGTTACAGGTATCTTTATGATAACCTTATAAAATTAGCTTGAAAGTTTACTTTATTTCTTTTATGTGTTTTTTATATATTTATTGTGGCTTAACTCTTTTTTAGTTTTGTTATCAACGCATTACATTGACGAAGCAACACGATGTCAAAACGTATGGCATGATCAATGAATAAGCAAAAGTTTCATACAAAATCTTGAAAACCATAAACAAGCCTTATCATTTTGCAGATTGGGTTAATGAGAGAAGGAAGAATCATAATTGAAGAATCTCCCATCAGTCTAATAGAAACGTACAAAACAACAAGTCTGGATACAATAGTACTTCAGATTTGTAAAAGAGATGCTGCAACCAGAAAAGCCAGATCTCAGAGTAACTCATCTAGTATAGAAGAATTAAGTTCTAGTCCAGTGGTAGCCCCAAGTGATAATGCGAACAAAGTTTTCCATGTCCGAGGGAAGTTATCAAAAACAAAGGAGCAGGAGCAAGTAATGATGAATGAGGATGGCAAGGGTGTGACGTTTTTGAGTTACAGTAATTTATCTAAAGGCTCCTCGAATGAGCTTTTTACTTCCTTTCCAAAGGGGCTAATCGGCACAGGAAATAAACTGACGGAGAAATGTATGCGTACTTCATTTGGGATCTACAGTTGACTCCAAGGGTTAATTTGGGCTACTTACATGTCTTCTTTCAGACATCCAGCGTAAGAGACATTGCATAATAAAGTCAATCAATCAAAACTTGATCTGTAGAAAGTAAAAAGGCTGAAAATGTTCTAATTTACAGGTTCCTTTGGCTCACATTTATCTTACCATTATTTTCAACGGCTTTAGTTCAGATTGTATTTGGGACGAGTTTACACGACTTGAAGTTTGGGGTTGTAGATTACGATGAGTCTTTCAACAATGGTTCTTTCCAAGATGTTCAAGCCAACTGTCTAGATTCAAAATTTGGACAGTTATATCTGAGTAAAATATCAACAGGATCTTTGACATTGGTCAGTATGCCCAAGCAGTACGAACGGATTTGACTGATTTCAGGTTGATCATCGCATCTCACATAACATATCTTTGCTTCTTCTAACAGATACCTTTCGTAGACGAAGCGCATGCATTACAGTCAGTACAGCGAGGAGATATATGGGGCTTTCTGAGTATTCCATTCAATTACACTTCCAATATGCAGGAGAGAATGTTAGCAAGGCAGTTTTCAACAAACGAAACCATTGTTGGCTCAATCATTGGGATTCATATGGATATGTCTAGTACGTTATTTATTCGGGGAAATAAAAAAAATTAATCCAATATTGCATGTAATTAGTAATTAGCAGGTGGTAACACAGAAATCCTATTTAATTTAGGTTATCTCGGCTCTCTGTTAATACTTAAAAAACTCTCAACCGCATATGAAGCTTTTTTGAAGGATTTGGGAACGTCTTGTGGACTTCCATCTAAAGAGCTAGAGATTCCTATACACGTAAGACACAAAATAAGTTTAAAATTAAAATTACAATGGAACTAAAACACATTCCATGTAACAACAATTAGCAAACTACGATTTTCAGTATAAACCAGTGTATGCAGATACGGAAGGATCAACTTATGCTCATCACATTGTTCCCGGATTGATCTTAGTGTAAGATTAAAACTGAGTTCCCATGCGTTTACATATGAGTATTTATGTTTTAATAATTGGTCTGATGTAACAAATTTATTGTTCTAGCATGATATTTGTGCTTCCACTTGGAGCTTGCTCTGTTGCGGTCATTCAAGGTAAGTGTGTTCGGCTGTATAAAATGTGAACCTAATAGTAAGAAATATCATGATACATACAAATCTTACTAATTTCTTTTTATTCGAACAGAAAGGAATTATGGACGTTTGGATCGAATGAAAGTTGCTGGTAATCTATAATTTAAGATAAAAAATTTAAAGAGTCACATTGCCCCTGGTGTTGATTTTATGATTTGATCCTTAGGAATGGCGAATTGGGATATCATTGCTACATTTTTTGTCACCCATGGCTCTTTTCAACTAGTTCAAATGCTAATCTGCACTGTTGTGCTAATCGTTGGGTTCGATTACGATATAAAAGGACCCATTTGGCTATACGTGTTTCTTAATCTTTGCAATGCTTTTAGTGGCCTGGCGTTTGGTATGTGAAAAATTTCTCAAGGAATATCTTTATACAATTTATGAAAAAAAAATGATAATAACAATAAATTTCTCAGGCTTCCTACTTGGTGTCCTATGCGCGACTGAGTTACAAGCAATAATTATAGTGTTTGCAATTACGTCTTTCCTTCTGCCGTTCAGCGGGGCATTCTGGCCTGTCGAAATTTTGGAACATCATTGGAGAATAACTGCGTATGCTCTACCGACAACTTTAACTTCACAGTCCCTTCGCTCCGTTTTATTCAGAGGATTATCTATTACCCATTCTTTGGTTTGGCCGGGTGTAGTTGTACCTATTTTGTGGATGTGTTTATTTACAGCATTAGGACTAATCCATACACGTAATTTTTGAAAAAAAAGATAGTATTTTTGTTTTGTTTCAGTATTCGAATTTTGTATTTAAACAAATCTGTAACACGCAACTTAAAAGACAAGCTAATTTTTACAAACATACTTAGTTTACAATAATATTGTTTGATAATAATTATTACAAACTATGAAAAACGCGGACAACTTGTGTGGTGGTACGTGTGTGTATTTAAAATATTTTTAAAAGATCTTCTCTTAGATCTTACTAGAAAAGTAAAGTAGTTGGGATAAGATCTTCCGGTTAAAATTTTAAATGCTGCATTCTTTTTCATCGAAATCATTCAAACAATCATCATTTTTCAAAAAGCTCTTCTCTCAAAGAAACGAAAATCACGGGTTACGTACTCTAACATTACATATTATATTAAAACAAGATATACTCGTACAACATAAAATAAGATCTCTTTTACATTCGACTTTAATCCAGTCAAACAAACAATGTGATGGGTAAACTAACGGAAATAATAACGATAACATCCCGCTATATAAGAAAACTTGTAAAAATAACAATAACAATCATTTCAGGGTTCTAACATTTGTCAATGTAATATTAATCATAAACACACTCAATTACGTATCTAGATAACAAATAGGCATTCGTACGTATACACTATAAGCTAAACACGAAATAAAATAATTATTTACATTATATTACTTTTTATTGAGGTTTAAATGCATCACCACATGTCAAAAATAGTCTCACAGCTACCTTAAGTTAAAAAGTCCTCTCGTTAATCCACCGTGCTTCCTAATTCCATCACAGACGCTAGACAATCTCCGAATTCTTCTAAAACCTCTCGTTCGATTTCCCCTTCTGACATTCTTTGCTTTTCACAAGCTTCCGCTTTAGCTAATAGTAATTCTACAGTTGCTGTCACCACTTCATATGAAATTGTGCTATGAGGATACCTAAACAGTTTAAAATTTATAATTGAGTACAAATCAATAATCAAAAACTCAACAAACTTAACATGAACACATGCATGCAATAATTTTATAACATCAAAACTTACCTAAAGACAATGGGAGGAACCATTATTCCCAAGTTATTCTGGGCAGAAACTTCTTGCATCTGTGCTCTCATTTTATTTTTAACTTGGTTTTGTTGTTGTACTCGTACTTCAGCAGCTTCCGCTAGATCTTTTAACGTTTGTCTGTGAGCTGTTCCTGCTCCAGCGAAATGCTGTTCTACACCTACACCGTTGGGCAGACCAGTAGGTATATTTTCGATACAATTTTTGCACCCAGTACATTTACATATCCCGGAACAAAATATTTTAGCTTCGTAGCACTCGCAGTAATTTTTTAGACATCCAGATCTTCGACAATTACATCCTTTATTATGTCTACGTTCATGTGCTTCTCCGGTTTGAGAGCTTTTACCGATTTTAGGTCTAAACGCACCTGGATTTCTTTCCAAAACCAGTTTTATGGCCTGAAGCAAGAAAAAATAAAATATATACTTATTGTATGAAAAATTATTGAAGTAAATTGATACCAGTTATCTACGTTAACCACTTACTTTTTGACGATCTTCCTCATGCTGAAGATTATTGAAGCAATTCGTACAATTACACAAATGACAGAATTCTCCGTTGGCGAAGCAGTCACAGTATAGCTTCAGACATTGAGATTTTGTACAGTTACAAGGTTTACGTGGTCGCATACCATTCGGTTCTAATAGCGATCTTATTGAGTCCAAATTATTTCCACCTGATGGTAAAGATGAGGTTAGTCCGCTCAGCAAAGCATTTGCATCTGTTAATGACCCCGATGAGACTGAAGGATTTGGTTCAGCTGGGCGAATAGGAATTGGTCCACTTGATTCGCTTTTCACCTGCTATTTATAAATAGTCAGTCACATGAAGGTAATTGTATTTATAGCACATATAAAACTTCAAACATGCATCAACCAATCGTTATATAATTATTCATCATGCTAGTAAAAACTAGCAAAGGCTATTATCAAAACTTAATTCACGAGATGAGTTAAAGATGCTACGTACAACATAGTTTGGAAGGACTACTATATTCCCCAAGCCTGGTGTGCCATGCAATGATGCAACATCAGCAGCGGTTGATCCTGCAGGAAGTAGGATAGCTTGGCCTGGACCAGGCTTTGGAGCTACTGGTTTAGGTTTTATTGTAGCAGGAGCAATTGGCACTTTGTTAGAAGGAATCATGTGTTTATTCCCTTGCACGACCCGTAGGTATTGAACCTTTAAAAATTAATTAGAATAATATTATTTCTATCTAAATGACTGCCGATCAAATTATAAAAAACTTAATTTTCCTACCTGATTTCCATTTCCAGTTGAAACCGCTATATATTTTTCCTGTGGATGATTCAACTGAGTGAGCACATTGCCTTGCTTAATCATTAATTTTGGACCACCTCCTTGTTGTTGATCGCCACTTGGAATAGGTGCTGGTAAAATTTTTGCTGGACTTTTGGGAGCGAGTGGTTTTTGTTTAGGAGTTCCTCCCGCAGCTGGGGCTAGAAGAATGTTCTGCAAGTAGAATAGACAGAAAAATCTGAAAATGACTGGACATAAGCACTACTTACTACCTGACTGACAGAAACTATTTACTGCAACAGTAAACAGTACCTTTCCTCCAGCACCAAGGGTTATACTTCCACCTCCTTGAATGATTCCTTGTAACTGGCTTGGATCCATGATAATGGTTTGTCCTTGACCCAAATCTCCACCAGTTTGTTGCAGTACATATTTGGTAACAACTTGCTACACAAATTAATAAATTTCATTGATTCATTTCCTTTTTATAATAATTTCTTCATGGTATAGCTAATAGCTGATTCATAAATACTACACAATTTACCTGCTGAGGAACACTTGGTTTGCTGATCACTTTCTTTACAATTTTGGGTGCAGCTACTGGTGCCACACTAACTGGGGCTGATGTAGTGACTGCATTTATTGGCTGCAACGTGCCAGTTTCGGGATTGAAAATGGCTTCTTGAACATTTAGAAACTGCTGATTTATGTCGCTATTGACATTGACATTATCAGGCGTTAAGTACTCCTCTTCTTCTGGAGTGGTTGATGCGATGACTTCTTCCACAACATTCTCGGTTTCCATCATACTTTCCATTCCAGACTGATCCATAGGTATCTCCACCTAAATACAAATAAAAAATTCTCCACAACCCAATCTAATACATGAACTTAAGTTTTCAGTGATTTAATTACCTGTTCTGTCATTTCTACTCCCTCCCCTGCCCCTTGCATGACGTTCCCTTGAGCATCCAATGAATGAAAAGTTACAATGTTTCCATCCGCATCGATATGGATTTGCTGCGTTGCAACTTCTCCATTTGGATCCCCATGGTCAACAACCATCTCCTCTTGTCCAAGTACCTCCCCTTCGTCACCCATAATTTCCTCCACATATTGCTGACCTTCTTCTTCTTCTGCTGCCGCCGCTGCTACCATTCCATCTTGCATTTGCTGCAGCTGCTCCGAAGATAGTAGAATTGTGTTTCCATCAGCCGTATTTACCTGATAATACTCCTCTTTCAATTGAGTCGCAGGAGGCTGCTCTTGAATTTCTTGGTCCGCCATAATGTATGACTTGTCACGGTAGAACGTATATTAAACTAGCTTAACCACCCAATAAAACTAAAATCAAAATTCCTCCCCCGAGTTCTACGTTTTGTACCACTAGAAGGCAAAAGGTAACACGTCCTCAACCTTGGTTGGAGGACACACAATTTAACTGTGATTATCAAATCAGTTCAACGCATTCCTTTCAATCACATTTCACTACCACAAAGAACTTGACTTGACCCAGGCACAATTTCTCAGTTGGTAAATGCTGGCGGTTGGCTGATATCCGGATTTCCTTCTCCTGTATCCTGTAAATACAATGAATGAAATTCGTATTAACCTGAAACAACCAACACAAAATTATGATGCGTATTTACATCTCAGACCTCATGCCAATTAGTTCTTGCCGACAGTTCTTTACACTATTAAATTTTAGACTTCCAACTTTGTCCTCTTACAAGAAAGAATTAAATATTGTGCACATAACTCTAATATCCGCATCAACCCTTTATTCTTAAATCTCAAACATAGTAGTACACATGCTTTCAGATAACGAGTCATGTATTTTGCATTTGATATTCTTCTGCAACACAGAAAGTGACACTGATAAATTCATAACCAACTTACTAAATAAAGGACAATTAACCCAAAAATACAGGCGAGCACTCTCTTCATAAAAAATATATCCAAAGCTCATTTCGTCCAAATTACCTGAACTATCCTAACTATCCTAACTGTTACTGTCTTTCATAAAATTTTCATTCTTCCAAACTAGTAAACAAATCTGCACAAAGATATTCCCTACCTGAGTCACAGTCCCGGTCAATCCAGGTTAAAATTTATACACACGGGAGGGTTGCTAAAACTTTGAATTTTTGAACTTACTTAAGGCGGCATGCACATATATAGGGCAAAGCAACATAGGAAAAGGCCAACAACAACTCACCCACGATATTTTAGTCTCAACTTCCACTTCCCCCGATTTTAATCTTATCTTTAGCTTCCCCCAAAGTTTGGTGGACCCCAATCAAAATTCTGCGTTTCGAACTCTCAACCCATTTACAAACCCGTATACCTACTTTTACCAGATACATACAGTCATTTCATTACATACATTATTTTAGTGGGATCTCCACCTCATAAAAATGTATTTTTTTTTACATTGCATTGCATTACACAATGTTCTCCGTTAGTAGTAGAACTAGACCTCTCTTGTTCATTTACGTTCCCAATGCCAAAAGCAGCGTCCTTTTCCCTTTCCGGATAAATATATCTGTATAAACACAAACGGCATGCTACTATTTAGGCTTATGACCATATGTGCATTTACTCGCGTGCTTTTTTGACCAGAATTGTGCCTCCCACAATGAGATTTTAACCAATCAACGGTTGAAACGGATGCTATACTCACTAAGCATATAATACACAAAAGAAGAGGATGCTTCTGTGTGGCCTTTTGTATATGACTCTACCATGTATAAAATTATCCTATATATCCATCCGTATCCCATCTGTACATTTTGGGTATGCGATACATAACGATAAGGAACATCATAAATTCCTTATGGACAAAAGTAAATGAGCGTAGAGGTGCAAGTGGAGATAAAAGCTGCGATGGAAAATGTGGTGGGAATTTAAATAGTTGCTCTATAGATCATTGCATTGCATTGTGTATTTTTCCATTTCATAAGCATTTCACCGGATCCCATGTGTTTTTAGTGGAACAAGGAACATTTATCAAGAAAGGGTGTTGAGCTATTTTGTTCCAAACCCAAAGTCAACAAATTGGATCTAAAGTTTCACTGATTTTAATAGTTATTTAACGCTCTTCAGTTTTTTGTGACACAGTTCGGGTGGGATCGAGTTCCACTGATTTAGAAATATATAATGGCGTCTGATGAGGATTATGTACCGGAAGATGTAAGTTTAATTTTGTTAGGATTTTCAGTTGTTGTTGTTGTTTTGTTTTCTATTGTTTGTAAACAAAGTTTGGGTTTTACACATACATCTATTTACATTCTGAATGCATTTGTTGACAAGTGTGTTCGTTTTATGGGGAAATATGATTTGTCATTTTATGACTTTCCGGATTGTTACAGGAATTAGAAGAAACTATTGCCGAGAGACTTCTTGGACTGACTGAAATGTTTCCAGAGAGCATTAGAAATGGTGCTGGAAAAACGATTGATGTAGCTACCCGAGGTGTCAAAAGTAAGCTTGAAGTTTTGTTACTTGATTGAAAAAGCGATTCAAATAGAAGATATTTAGATAATAAGCCTTTTGATAATTTTTTATTTCTGTTATCGTTATTCAACAGCTGTGTTTTCTTGGAGTCGAACAGGGGTATGGATATTCTTTTCAACAGCAATCATAGCAGTAGCACCAGCATTGTTCGAAGTAGAAAGATTTCAGATGGAAGAAATGCAGAAAATGCAACAACGCCAAATGCTTCTCGGGCCAAACGCGGCTATAAGTCGTTGAAACAAATAATTACTTAATAATATTATGTTATTCCAACGAACAATACTACTGACGTCAACATCCTACAATGTTATCAAACATTAACTTACACTAACACAGTCATAGTCATTATATTTTCAATATCTCATTGTTATTAAGGCAAGTCAGATTTTCAATCTCTTCAACTTTACTTTATTTTCATCATTTTATGACGAGAAACAAACAAGTAGAAAAAAAGTTAGCTGATCAGTTGAAAGCCAATAAAACCTGTAGTCAAAATATTATACTTTGGGATTCATTACTTACGGAAATATAAGCTACATAAACATGATTATTCAAAAATGTAATAAGATTATAATGCACTTGAAGAGTCTTGCATAAACAGGCATGTAAGTTTGTGTATTTATGTATTACTGCCATAGATTTAAAATCAGCATGGTTGGGGTCAATGCAATGATGCATCTCGCATGCGCCATTGTCGAAACATGGAAAAATATGGCTTTCGTTACTACTGATGTTGTATCCTTGTATGTATACTTACACAATTGATACCGATCAAAAATATAAATAGAACTATGGATAGATGTTAATAAGATAAGCACACTTCAATTTTCTGTTGTATCTTATCAGGTGAATTGACTACAACACCTGCAATATTGTTGTTGCTTGACTTGACTTCTGTTTATCTCGATAATTTCTGATACACCGATTACTTCTTTGTAGCGTACACTTGATTGGTTTTACTATGAATCTCATCAGAAGACGATATATCTCAGATAGTTCTTATCTGCAAACACTTGGGTTGGGTAGTACGCACCTGCTAGTAGATAAGCATATATTTGTCAATGTGTGTGAAGTTAAGCTTGACTGTGTGGTACAGAATCTAATTAACTCCTGAGGACCACTTTCGGTAGTACTTCATTCAGCAGAAGTAGATTTTTCTTAACTTCATTCAAGGCTACCACTATGTATCGCAAACACTTAGTCTTCACAATTGTCAGCGTGGTTTTTATTGCCCCATTGGTGTTAGGAAGTCTTCCTTGTTCTCCCAAAGATTTCGGACGGGGTAGCATTGTGTGTGAATGTAATGCTACCTATTGTGATACTGTTGACCCTATCAATCAAGTTGAGCTTGGAAAGTACATCAAAGTGTTATCTGACAAAGCAGGGGCTAGATTTGTAGTTTCGGAAGGCAATTTTAGCGACGTTCCTGGTTAGAAATTTTATTTCCCATAACTTAGTACCCGCAAAGTTTAATTTCAAGTACATATACCATAACTAACTTGGACTTTTTTCGCAGCGAATTCAACTGCTTTTAAAGTGACGATTGATCGTAATGTTAAATACCAACAAATTCTGGGATTTGGTGGAGCAATTACCGATGCTGCAGCAATCAGTATTGCATCCCTGAGTCAACCTGTTCAGGCAACCATCTTGAAGTAAAATTAATCTTGCCTAAAATCTGTCGCGGGGCGTAATGTGCATAATTTAAATACATTGATCTTTCAGGCAGTACTTTGATGAGGAAACTGGTTTAAACTATTCGATTGCTCGAGTTCCTATGGCTGGAACCGATTTTAGCACTCGCACATACTCCTACAATGACGTTGAGAATGATACGACCCTTTCGAACTTTAGCCTTGAGCCTGAAGATTTGCAGTTTAAAGTATAATACATACATTACATGCGCTTTTACTTCTAATTGAAGCATTCACATGTTTTTCATACTGAAATATCATAGAAGCCACACATTTTGTTACGCGTCAACTTTCCTTTTATGTTTCATGGAGATTCCCTATGTTCAAATGGCTAAGTTGCTTCAGCCCAATCTCAAACTATACGCTTCTCCTTGGAGTGCCCCCAAATGGATGAAGACCAACAATGAGTTCTACGGATTAGGTTCATTAAAACCTGAGTATTATCAAGTGTGGGCTAATTACTTTGTCAAGTTTCTAGAAAATTACGCCCAACACAACCTAACGTTTTGGGCTGTCACAGCCCAAAATGAGCCGACTGATGGGCACATTCCAGGCTTCTCATTTAACTGCATGGGATGGACTTCTGCAGAGCAACGAGATTGGATTAAGAATCATTTAGGCCCTACTCTAGCAAATTCTAGTCATTCGGATGTAAAAATTATTATGCTGGATGATCAGCGAATTCAAATACTGAACTGGACAAGAACGGTACAAAACCCGACAATGTGCTAAATATATTATATTATGCCACACCGGAATCGGAAGCATAATTGCTTGAATTAAATTAAATTAAAGAGACATTCTTGTCATGCTTTTTTTCAATCAAGGTATTATCAGATCCAGACGCAGCAAAATATGTTTCTGGAATCGGTCTGCATTGGTATGTAGACGCATTGATTTCACCGTCCATTTTGGATGAGACACATTCCGAATTCCCAAACAATTTCATGCTAGGAACAGAGGCATGTGCAGGAGCATTGCCGTTTGAAGAACCCGTTGTTCTAGGATCTTGGGAAAGGGCAGAAATGTACGCTTCTGACATTTTAACAGACCTGAATCACTGGGTAACTGGTTGGGTAGACTGGAACATTGCATTGAATATGACTGGTGGACCTAATTGGGCTCATAACGAAGTTGACTCGCCTATGATTGTTGATGAGTCAGTTCTCCATAATTTATTTCACTTGCAAATTTTCTCATGACAGGATTTTTTGGACTTTTGTATTTTTTATGGTTTAGAGACTTGGACGTATTCTATAAGCAACCAATGTTCTATGCTCTTGGTCACTTTTCAAAGTTCATTCCAGCCGGATCCATACGAATACATAGAGATATTGACCCGCTTTCAGGACTGGAGTTGCTAACTTGTCTACGACCTGACGGTCAAATTGCAGTAGTAATTTTAAATATGTAAGTGTTTTATGCTTTCACTTGAGTCTTATATTCATACACTAATTTCTGAGAAATGTACATTATGGTTTTAGGATGAGTGACACTTCAGTGGAACTGCAACTGAGCGATACAGAAAGTGGAACGATAGAATTGCTCATTGCCCCGGATTCAATTTACACTCTTATTTATGCATAAACGTAATAATATAATGAAATTCTCATTTATATGCGTTAGTAGTATCAATATCGAGTTTTATTAAATAACAATTAAATATTATACATTAAAACAAAGAATGAAGAAGTTCAACAAGTTTGCCATCAACCGAACATTTTCTGTTCAAGATTAAAATGAAAGGATACAGCGGAATAAATGGTAATTAATGCACCTTGTTTTAAAATTTAAAAGTGAACACAACCCGCAGTTTTCACCAAGTTATACGAAGGGGAGTTTGTTCAGCTCAGGAGAACTGATCGATTGTTAATACTTTTGCGGTTATGCATATAATATTACTACGGAGGGTTCATGAACGTTTAAATTGGATTATTTACTGCAATGCAATGGCACATAAAGTCACTTTTACAAACGAAGAGAAGGCACGCGCTAATTTCGGGAGACGCGTTTTTTCGTGGATGGAGTAATTATTCATTGTAATTTATCATCGTCATCAGTACGTTAAAAATTTTCTTAATTGTTATACGATTCTCATAACTTATAAACGAACACTGCACCGGTAGGCATAATATTGTAAAAGGCAGTAGAAGCGGAGGAAATCCCTTCAAGGCGAATTTTTGTACTTGGCGAACAAATTGTAGAGAACACGAAGTGTGGACTTTAGGTCCAGATTGACAATATCTGCAATCATAAAAAATGTGTTGTTGTATAATAAGTGCTTAAATATAAAGCAGAGATTATTATATGAATGTCCTTAATATTTTCTATGCTAACCTTCTGGACGTGCTTTTGGTCTTGAAAGACCTGCGTCCTGCATAAGTTCAAAAGCAAAGGACACGTTGAACACTTTTTGCTCGAAATCCTTAGGTGTCAAATGGAAGTCATAAAGAGGAACAAAGTAATTTTCCAACAGCCCCATCAAAAGTGTCAAATATACCCCATCATGGAACTGGGAGTCAATATCTGCTACTTCCAGATTGATGCGGTTCAGATGTTTGTTAACAAACGTCAAAAGACTCTGCAATGGAAATGGAATATAATGGTTTGTATTAAATATTAAACGTTAGTGTATATTAGTGCAAATCTATAGTAAGTAAGGCATCACCTTTTTGACAACTTGTAACTTATCAGGAGCATGATCAAGAAGGGCATCAAATGCATCTCGCTCACATCTCATTCCAAACTCATCGTAAGTAGACGTAATCTCCTCAGCTACCCTGCGATGTTCCAGTTTTCCGCTACGCTTCTGTTCAGCATATGGGAAAATGTTTTATTTTTTTCATTTTAATTATATTTCTAAAATATCACTTATAACTAATGTACTAATCTAACCTTTACAACGACAGTATCAACTGTTACGTTCTCCGGCAGTCGCAGAGGTGCTCGGAAATGCCGAACCAGATGAACTAGCAGATGCAAAATTGCAACAAGACTTTTTGAGTGAATGGAATCCACACTCCATTTCTGGTTCGTCCAGCGAGGTAGCCCCAAAACTTGATTTGTGCTGCTCAGAACCACTTGAAGTTTGTGACGTTGGCCCTCCTCTGACTGGCTTACCTCTGGAACCTCCAACTTTTGTCCAGTAAGCTTTTCTATAGGCATCACATTGAATTCATATATAGAGTAACGCAAATGCTTGCTGCATTTTATGCACATACAAAGTCAGAATTTCATCAAATGGAGAAAGCACGTACCAAGTAATTTTTGAAGAATTTGTCCATCATACAAATCATCCTCAATACTTCTCACAATGATTCTCTGATCAGCAAGCTCGTCATTAATCCAATCGATTAGGAGGCCAATTAAACTTCGCAACCGGGGATCAGCATAGCTTCGCCTCTCAATCAAAAGGCGCTCTTCGCCTTCAGCTATTCAACAAAAGATCCATCACTATTAAACTCCGTCATCCTTATGAAAACTCAACTTTGGCCCATTTTGCTATATCATACCTAAATCATATTCCTCTGGGGAAATATCAAACTGTGTAGGATGTCCTGGCGAATCAATAGCATTCTTTCCCTCTTCTTCAAAAGCTTGAACTGTATTGAGTTAAGAAATTTGTTTTTAGAATAAATTTCAACCCTTGGGACATTCATTGGAGAAATTTGAAAGTAATATACCTTCTTTTATCCGTTTTTTACGTCCAAGTGTTCCAAACTTATCCCAGAACGATTCATCCTTGCCCTCATCTTTTTTTGGGGTCACAGGTCGTGGGGACTTGGATCTGGGAGAAGCCATGTCCATATAAGGATCACTAGACGATGTAATCTCTCTTCCTTTCTACCTATAACCTTCTTTTATGATGTTGTTGGTGGCTAGGCAAGGGAGGAATGACTACATAACACATTAGTTGTCTTGTCTTCCTCTGAACCTCTTACACACATCTAGTTGAGAATTTGGGTGTCTATGCTTGATGATGATGTTATTGATGAGCCACCATACTAGTGCTCACAAATCACAATAACAATATGTGCCTGTAAATGAACAGATTTGTGGGCAATGCAATGCGTGAGCATAATAGGCATACAAAATTCTAACTCCAAATAGTAGGAGTAAGAGACACATCACATAACAGGGTTATGTACCTTATGCATGGTGAGTAAATGAAGTGGATGCATTGGGGTTGTCTTCAAGTGATGTAGTGATGTGATCAGCATCATAGTGATCTACAGAAACAGGGAAGGGAAAGGATTACACTTCTATCTGTTTTGTGAGCAACACTGGCATGGATGGACACCCAAGGATTTTAATACACCTACGCTAATTCATGTGCGAACTCAAAAAGTTTCTATGCATCAGTAAGCCTATGAAATCGATGCCAAATGAGCAGTGATAACACGACCAATTGATGAACATACTATGATCGATTTTGTCTACTAAGTAAAATGCTAGAGGCTAGAGGATCAATGCAATGCAGAAAGTTTTCAAAATGATTTAAACACAGTTCTCACTCATCAGCCGTGTCAAACTTTGAGAGCAATAAGAAGTACATATCCAATTGAAAGTAAACGCATATTGTCAAAAAATTCCATGCAAAATACCTTCAGACGACATTTCATACTAGGGGGCATTGTGATAATGTTACAGTTAAGAACAAAGTAAAAACATTGAAGGTCAATAAGGCTATCATTTAACAACCTAACCTGTGCATCAGTAACAAAGTCATTACTGGCGAAGATCAATCACTACAGTATAGTTGATAATATAAACAGAAATGCTTCATTTTCATATATTATGTTGCCGAATCTATAATGCAATTAGGATAGGTGTAATGATATATAATGGACATAATAATATATAGTATATAATATAATATAATATATAATATATAATATAATATAATATAATATAATATATATATAATAATATATAAAATAATATAATAGACATATTGTGGATTATGATTATCATGATTTTTTAAATTAAAGTATATGTGCTTCTATACTTTTTTGCTTTCACAATCAATGAGCGATTTAAAAATTGTTGAACATGGTTTATGTACTTCACTTTGTTGGTCCAAAAACTTTGTTTCAGTTAATGCATACATTCTCGTATTCATACATATGAATCAAATCAAATGTGTCTACGTTATTTTACACATTGCTCGTATTGAAGCTATGAAGGTCTATGTTTTAAAAGAATGAATACGCCTCAGGTACTTCATTTCCGCTACACTATACAGTCATACATCTGCCACCGAAAGATACCGTAAGAAGTA
Organism: Orchesella bifasciata; assembly: GCA_034697805.1. NCBI lineage: Eukaryota > Metazoa > Arthropoda > Collembola > Entomobryomorpha > Orchesellidae > Orchesella > Orchesella bifasciata. The sequence goes on from JAQGAP010000169.1 coordinate 25,073, forward strand.
AGTAATTCTGTCAGTATTGGTCTGCAGTCATTGTACATGTGCTACGCAGTTGTACTACAGAATCACAGCTGAGCCAAACCAAAGGTCTGCATCTGTAAACCAAACCAAATTTAAAGTTTTTCAATATTTTAACTGTGTTTAATGCACTGCATTTACCTGGTGCGTGTGAAAATGCTCACTTATACATGTACGTATGATGAGGTAGTGTCATGTCTGGACTGAAGTGTGTAAGTTTCATTTTCTCTAATATGAGGGACTGATCGATCTCCATAAAATTCATGTGAGTTTACGGTTTTGAGGATCCACATGCTTCCAATTCCAAACTACATAGACAATTAACCTTACCGGTCATTTGAGATCTACAGTAATAGTAAAACTGAAGTTACGAGAATCTATTCTGGTTGAAGAAGTGATGTGATATGCACATTTCGTATTTAGTTCATTTATTACAAGTCAAGCAAAACTAAAAAGTGTATAGCTAGTCAAGTTAAAATCATGAGTATTGCGTCTATATAAGATGCATGCAGCGCAGGGATTTCAAGTCAGCGTGATATATTGATATGTTTCTTCAAGAGAAAGCTTAAAACATTTTGTCTTTATTAACCTTAGCACATTCAACATTATGTCAGTAACGTGCATGCTCTCTTTGGGTATAATTTTACTAAGGCAAGAAAAAGATAAAAGTTTACTGTAATTACGCCCCAAATATTCAGCACATCTTCAGCATTCTGTTCTGACGTACTACAATGAGAATAAAATTGAAACTTCCATTGTAAATGAGTTTGAGAACAAGGATTGGGCAACATTTCTTTTGTCCATAATGTTACATTTATGGAATAAGTTAACATTTATGTTCATGTTGTGATTTATTTTTCGTATCTTTAGGTCTATGCAGCATTCGACGCTATTGGAGACAAGGTCAAACGTATATAAAGCAGATTAAGTAATGGCAATGGCACGCAGTATTTCACGAGCAGTTCTTCCCATAACTTCTTTCTCTGGACTGAATTGCTCTGGGATTTCTCAAGGAGGAAAATTATTTATTAGGTCGAAACAGTCACATCTCATCGTGGTTGGTGAGCAGACATCAAGGAAATTATCATATACTAGATCGAGCCTAGCAAGTCCTGCCATCAGTCTTCGAAAAACGTTCCTGTTGAATACATCTCAAAGTTGGAAAGCGAAAGGACTTGGATCTAACAACTTTAAACGGTTCACAATGGCTATGACTATTCCAACACTCAGTTATTCAACTGCAGTTTCGAAAATGCAGCCTGACACAGATGCCCTAGATGAAAGTGTGGATCCGATTCAAAGGCAGTTGCTGGCAGAACAGTGCATTGTGTTGAACGATCATGATGAAGTTATTGGCCACGACACAAAGCGAAATTGCCATAGGATAGTTAATGGGGATGTATTGCTTCATCGAGCTTTCAGCGTCTTCCTTTTCAACGGGAAAGGTAAATCAAAGACTACATTTTGTAAAGATTACATTTACATAATAATTTGTAAAGTCACTGGTATTCATTATGTCCTTGTTTCGTATTTTAGGCGAACTATTGTTGCAACAGAGATCTAAAACGAAGATAACCTTTCCCCTCATGTGGACCAATACATGCTGCAGCCATCCATTGTATGAGGCATCCGAGCTTGAGGAGAAAGACGCTCTCGGGGTCAGGAGAGCTGCGAGACGAAGACTTGAGATTGAGCTGGGAATTCCACAGGACTCGATCAGTTTGAACGATTTCAACTATCTAACTAGGATCCAGTATAAAGCATTGTCAAATTCAATTTGGGGTGAACATGAGATTGACTACATTCTCTTTTTACAAAAGGATGATATTGAGATAAACCCAAACCCCGACGAAATACAGGATATTCGTTGGGTCACGCTTGATAATGTGAAGGAAATGATTGTGAAAGAGAATGTGAGCTTAACGCCTTGGTTTGAGCTTATTTTGAATAGTCGGCTGCCGGTTTGGTGGAAAAATCTTTCGGATTTAAAGAAGTTTCAGGATAATGAAAAAATTCACCGCATGTGAGAAATCCTGCGGCGTGCTAAAATTATTTATGATAATCAATATTCAGAGCTTTATGTTGGGAATTACTGTGTAAGTTCCATGAAATCCTACAGTTGACTGCTAACAGGGCATGATAAGTAATTAATTTCTAGCCTGATTTGTGAATGTTCTTTGTAATTCATTACCAGTATTGTCACAAAGTTTACGCTTCCAGACACGCATAAGTTCCGTATTGGTATTATTTTTTAATTAATTGTTGAATCTTAGAAAAAATGCTGTTCCAAAACTGTGTCTACCATAAAGATATAATTATATACAAAATTTCTTACTATTATAAAATAAAAGTTCCGGTTACACTTGCGTAATTCCAAGGAAAGATAATTGTATCATAGTCGTATTGTTATGCATGCAGAAGTAATCAGCATTAATATGATGCTGGAAAATATATTGTGCAACCGACTAGTGTATGCACTATGCACACCACATATCACCTTCATATGCACAGCATAAGCAAAAGGTCCATCGCAACAGGGCAGTTGTTCCACATGGTGTGATGGTCATCTATCTCCATCTGATCTGACATTCCCTTGCAAGTTATGGATAAATCCAAAAGCATAACTTACATAAGAGAAGCATAGTTATTCTGATAAGTTTTCTTCAATGTCCTCCATGATGATGATTATGTTAAAACATTAAAAATTAACTTGTGAAAGGTATAAGTTCAAAGGTTTTTTCATGTGATTGTTGCTCAATTTAGAGTTGTTAAAACGCTAAAATTTTGTGAGAACCTTTCCAAAATGTCTGTGTTTCGTCCAGACCTGTTTAAAAACTGTGTGGCAATCGTAACCGGAGGTGAGAAAGAAGCAATCAAGATTGAGTAAAAGCTGTTGCAAAAATGAATTGACGCACTGATCGTGAGCAGCATTTTTGCTTTGTTCTTCTTATGATTAGGTGGAACTGGCATCGGTCGCGCAATATCATACGAACTTCTCACCCTAGGTATAATTATCATGAACATTAATAAATTTAATAAATTGGAAATTAATTGGCATTTGCCGTAATTTTGTTGAAATAGGGGCAAAGGTTGTGATTGCATCTAGAAGTTTACAAAAATTAGAAAATGCTGCTGGAGAATTGGGTAAAATTGGAGAAGTAACACCCATCCAATGTAACATTAGGAAAGAGGATGAGGTGAAGTAAGTTTACCAGGAAAACACTTCCAAAGATTTGAGCAATATTATTCAACTTTTTCAATATATCTTATCACTTGTTTCAACAGGGCATTAATAGGTGGTACTCTGAAGAAATACGGAAAGTTGGATTTCCTTGTGAATAATGGAGGTGGACAATTTCCATCTCCAGCAGCAGACATGTCCTTGAAAGGTTGGAACGCAGTTATTGAAACCAATTTGACTGGGACGTACCTCATGATGCGCGAAGGTTTTGCCTTAACCTAAGAAATTTACATGAAAAAAAAACGCTCAACTTCAGATATACCTCTAAATATGATGTCGCTTTTCGAAACAGCATACAATCAGTGGTTCCAGGAACATGGTGGATCTATTGTGAATATCATTGCGGACATGTGGAGGGGCTTCCCTATGATGTCACACACTGGCGCAGCAAGAGCTGCAGTGCATAATTTGGCAATGGTACATTAAGTGTTTTATATCATAATATTGTTCATGGTCGGTGATATCTCGAACCAATATTATGCTAATAGTTAATTTGTCTTTTTAGACTACTTCTGTAGAATGGGCAGCTAATGGAGTACGAGTAAACAGCGTTGGTAAATGTGTTATAATGAGTATTCAAAAAATGCAGCATTTATTTGTGTACGTTAAATGAAACTGAAAGAGCAATGGTTGTTTCTGTGTAGCTCCTGGCTCATGCATATATTCTCCATCAGCCGCTGCAAATTACAGCGATAGTGTTAATGTTTTCGACGCAATGCGTGATAAACTGCCTCCACATAGGACTGGAACAACGGATGAAGTCTCAGGAGCTGTATGTTTTCTACTTTCACCCGCAGCCAGTTTCATTTCTGGAGCTTGCGTTAATGTAGATTGTGCTTCAAGTCTCTATACTACAATATTCAACATCCCAGGTAATTAGGTTGATTAGCGGCTTGTGTTTTACGATAATTTTTCCACGGACTAAGTTGTTTCTTTTGATCAGAACACAAAAACCTGCCAGAGTACAAATGGATACCGGAGCCAACGTTAACAACTGGAGGAAAGTCTAAACTGTGATGCTTTTTAAAGGGATACCTTTCCACTTAATTACTTTTTTCGAAGATGTCTTAACGGAATACTATCAATTATTATAAAATATCGGACAATGCCGAAGATATTTGTTAAAAATAAAGATGTATAAATACTCAAAACTGCAAAGTGAATTGTATCGTAATCCGTTTCATATTTCACCTAAGTTAATTTAAGAAAAGTGCACAAAATTATTTACTATGTACTATAATAGACATCTTTATTAAGCTTAATTAAGCGAAGCTCAAGCGCAGAATAGATAAGCCAGCAAGAGCAACAATGAGATAAATTGAACAAAACTGAGAAATTTGTAAACTTCCGGAATATCTCTTATTAGCAGGGGTGGTTAAGTTCAACTTCATGTCCGAGCTATACATAGCATCTCTTGATGGAGTTTTGAATCCTACAGGAGAAACATAAAGCCAATCAGTATTCAACGTAGTTCATTTCTTTAGATATAAGTCATATTTTTACAAACTTACGAGGATAACCATGCAGGTCCAACTCTCCTCTATATAGAAGGATATAGTTGCTTTTGTGGGGATATATGACAGAAGAGGGCTGTAACGGACGCCGGAACCGACACCAAAGACTGTTACCATCAATATCAAAGTCGTCCAACCCAACTTCCTGTAGATTAGCAAAGTTAATAATAGATTTTCTTTATATTTCCCAATTTTCGATAAGATAAAGGCAATGTTAAATTTGAAACCTCCGAATCTTGCAGCAGTGGTGCATCTATCTCTTGCAAACGCAAATGTTCGATACGGGCCCTGCCATGTTCCACATAGCACACTGTCACATCTGCTTGATTAAGCCTGTCATTGTCCTCTGAATACACTACAGCTAAATATGTCTACAAGAAACAAAATTAAGTTGCATACCATCTATTCATTTAAAACTAATATTCCTAACAACATTGGCTTTGGCTCCTCTTACATTTTCCGTATTTAATCTACCACCCATTGTAAATTCCACTTCCCGTTTTCCATATACTTCCGTATTATACGCATACATCATCAGAGCTTGATCCGCAAAGCAACTGTCTTCGTCCAGAGGACATATCCTGAAGCAAGCTTCAGTTGCTCCGCATTGTACTGTACTGACAGCTACATTTTAAACAAAAGTAGTTTTTTAAGTGATTGTGAAATCTTAATATGCAAAAAAAAACAGCCAAAAGAACTTACGATACGGGTTAAAATGCAGTATATTGGAAACAATAATCCAATAATGTTGTCCTTTTGTGATCCCCGCTCTATCAACATTATTCAATCATATCATATTGGTTGCCTACTTTAACCATATTTTTTTAAAGAAAAGAGTGAGAGAACATTACAAAAAGGAGTATGAAGAGACAACCTGTGATTTTGACTATTCATGTATTATAAATGATGTAGCACGACTATATCAAAACTGACAAGTGATATTTTATCAAATATGTAATTATTATGTACTATTTTAAAGCACATTAACAAATACTCATTCAATTTCCATATATTTCCATGTATTTCAATTAAACTGAAGCCTGTTAGCGTAAGGACCCTGTACTGGGATGCTAACTTGTAATAAATAATAATAAATAATAATAATTTACTACCATTACTTCAATTAGTGCTAATTGAGTAGCTCTACTTACAAAAATCTAATGCTCCCCGCATCCGCATCGGGAGATGTCCAAGTTAAAGAAACATTCCCAAGTTGGGGTGACCGACCACCATCAACAACCGTTCCATAATCCAATCGAAAACACTGAAGGTGGGAGAAATTGCTTGGAAGGTATCGCGGTTGGAACACTCCAACAATACCTACACCCCCGGGTATAAATTCTCCATTTGCGCTCACACTTCTTCCTTGAATCATCATTGCATCATAATGGCCTCTTCCTTCAATTTGTACTGTTACACAAGATGAGAGCTTATAAATATTGAAATTTTAAAATCATTTGCATACAAATTACTTTGCACGTAGAAAACGGTAAACGTTGCATTATGTACGTGTGTTTATTTATATGCTCTCTGAAAAGAGTTTGAGTTTACTCACCCTTTAAATCCGAGTTTCTTTTATATCTGTGTACAGGAACGCTAATTTTAACCGGTGCTTGTGGATCATTCCCATAAGGATCTCGCTTGTGACGCCCACTATTCCCGTTACTACTTCGCCAGCTGGGTGGTGACCAATTTGAGACTTCGTAGTTTGCTGGCTGGTTAATAACTTCTCTAGGAGTAAGATCCGTGCAAGAATCCATCGAATATCTGTAAACCTTTCCTTGTGCAGATTGAATGGGTGAGTAGAGAAGAAATGCGAAAAGCAAGGAAATATTTGCACTGAACAGTTCTCGAAAAATCTTTTTACCCAACATTTTGTAGAAACAACAACGAATAGATCTAGCACCGGCAACCCATGAGTTTTGAACCATTTTCGAACAGTGATTGTAGAAAGAATGGCAGGCCTTCCCATTACCTCCTTGAAAGTTAGATCAGCAAAATTTTGTTACCACTATTTTTGGAAGTGTAACATATAGCTGCTAGTGAAAAGTTGATTCAATTTTACAGACTGAACTGAACAAAAGTGTGCTTGTGCTTCTACTACTTCTTGAAATAGAACCTGTAAGATCCCACACTACTCCACAAAATTGACTTGAGAAAGTAACGTCAACGGAGCATTATTCTATTCCAGACGTCCGCGCTTGCTGACAAGTTGACAACTGACAAGGCCAGGGAGCACTCAGGCCTTGATATCCCAACCAATCCAGCAGTAACCGAATTTGTCGCGCAAGTAAAGTCATAGTCTCATACAAAACTTTCGTGTCTTCTTAGGATATATACATCGCAATAGTTTGAGACGGTTACCAAATTTGCATAGGAAGGATGCATGGAATAGAATTGACTTGATTAAATGATTCAACGGAAGTGTCTATAACACAAGTTTTTCGCACATGTTCATAAATTTGTATAATGGACAACTCAAAAAATCATCAAAAATGACAGCAAGACATGAATACTGAAAAATATGACGGGAATAATAAAAACGAAAATTTGTATGAAGCCATATTGAATGAACAACAAAAGTGACCATTCATTTCAGGGGATCAATGTCCTTCGAAGAAAATTAGAATAGGATTATTATCAAAAGAATTTCATAGTGATCTACGGAAATAATCGAACCGCTTATTTCCTGAAAAATAGTAGTATTACTCCACGATGCTCGCACGTTGTCACAAAAAGCTTGTGCGTGAGTGTCTGCACTCATCATTTGGCAAGTGTTGAGTACAAATTTCGGGAAGAATGTGCCAGGAAGACACATCAATGAACGGAGACAAATTGGATTTTTAATTTTAATGAACAGGAGAAAAGCACGTTGTTTGCCACACACGAGTCAACTTGCAGATGGCCAAATCCGGCCGCCACCCATTTCCAGTTTGTGGAGTAAAACGTGCATTTTCTTCCTGTCTGATAATCCAGGGTTTTTTATTCATCATCATTTCCCCATGTCCCTAAACTAAAAGTGAATGTCCTCGGATTGCCATTATCAAGTGGCTGCAGGCTTGAATAAAAAATTGATTATAAAGTAAAATGGGAAGAAAAAGATTTTTCAAATCCCTTGTGAGGACATGGATTTGGGTTAATTCATTCTGGAAATCTTTATCGATTCCTCCCACACAAGTCATTTGTCACCGGTCAAGCTTCCACTTACAATTGATGACACAATTCTTAATAAAATCAACAATGTGTCTTTTGTTTCTCTTCCTTTTTATATTTTTATTATGCTTGATAATGATGGAAAATTACGCGTCAACAATTCCCTCTCCCATTTCCTTTCTGGAAAAACAGCAATTTATTCTCACAAATAATAACTTTATGAATTTTGAGGCATCAGGTGAACAAAAACAAAGGTATTATCATGAGAATACAAACGACGCACAAAAACAGGGTGCTGAAACAAAAACGCAAAAGGGAAAAATATGGTTGCGAATTAGTGATGAAGTGTTTGTTTACAGTGCTCACTTGGACATAAGAAACTCCTCCACATATTCCCTACTACAAAATAATTCATCATCCGGAAGAGGAACTGCTGGTGGTGGGGAGGTTGGTGAAGGATTATCATCACTCGACAACATAAGCTCCTATAATACTCCAAACAAAAACAGCAATGTGGATGCTGGTGACAGTGACAAATTGAACAAAAATTTTATTGTTCGCATCGTGGGAATCAAGACAGTCCCTCCTTTACGGGAGTTCATCAAAGGGGATATACTGGATTGGTTTAGAATCAAAAACGAAATGGAGTTCTCACATAAGTTTGAATGCAAATTATTTTTCAATGACAATGATGATGATGGGATTTTGAGCAAATTGGAAGCTATTTCAGCAACAAAAGTAACGTATACTGTTATAGAAGAGGGCATCAAGGTTTATGCTGGATGCTACATTAATTGCTATTTCAACGTGGGCTTACTGTCCAAGAAAATGAGTGACAATTTGCAAGTTGCACTTTACCCCAAAAACGTGCCAGACTACCCAACCAAGCTAGTGGACGTTAGCTCTCTGATGATGACGATGGTTGCTGGTGATCACACCATTATGCAGTATCTTGAAGGCTCATTAGCAGCTTGTGTTCGACCTCTTTTTGGTCCGTTTGACAATTTGCAGAAGCTTGTACAATTCATATCTTATTATCATGCGGTTGGAGTCACGCAATTTAGTTTTTATGCGATGAGCATTTCCACCGCTGTCAGGAAATATTTTAGGAAGCTCTCAATGCTAAGAGCTGCTGGAGCTCCTCGTGTATTTCTTCACGAGTGGAATTTACCCACCGGAAACACCTCAGAATTATGGGATTACGGATCCCTTGCGGCTTTAAATGACTGTTTGCTATCCAATATCGATCAAGAGTTTGTTATGTTTGTAGATATCGATGAGTTTATAGTTCCGCAACGAGAGAATGCTTCTACATTGTGGGATATTATCAATTTGTACAACAAAACGAAAACTTATCAGCTACTGATAAGAAATACTTTTTTCTGCAACGAGTTCTGCGAACTAGGCAAGAATGTTAGTGAAACTAAGACAGTTTATGGGAATGACATGCAATTAACACGATCATCATCACTAAAACTACAGGAAGCAATTCAACCTTTGGTTTCCGTTTCTCAAAGCCGAAATATGACTAATGCTGAATTCACTGAATTTCCCATATTCAAATGTACTCACAGAACTAGAAGGATATGGAATGTAGCTTTAAGAAGTAAATTTATTGTGAACCCTCGTCAAGTCCTCGCTGTGGGACATCATCTAGTCACTAAATACGTTAATAAAATGACAGACTTTCGATTTACTGGCTACTCCATTCCAGTGGACCCTAAAGTGGCTGTAATGAATCATTATAGGGAATGCTCAAGTATTTCTTCCAAGAAGCACCCAGTTTTAACCAGAACTAGGGAAATGGACAGGAAAATATTAAAATTTCAAAAAAGAGTCGTTGCAAATGCCGATAAATACTTTTTGACAAAAAACTAGGTGCAATAAAGTAGTTAAAATTGGAAAGCCTACATGTTGAATAATATTCCATTATAAATGTAATGAATGCACTACCGCTTAAGAAGACACCAATAAATTAGGTTGACAATGGACTAATTTATGGTGACACAGATTTAAACACCCTTTGTTTTGAAAGATACAGATCTAGTTACACCTCAATATGTGTGTGGTTGCATTTTAATGGACTCATCATAATTTCTTAATTACTTTAAAAAAATTCAATGACCGTTGCTGTTGTGTGATTCGATGTAGATAACAAAAGAAGGGTCATGAGTGAGGAACCAAAAGCAAACGAAGTGAAAGCAAAAGTTTAATTGAGCGTGAAGTAATTTACGATTCAAATTGGTTCTAAATTAAACTATGATAAAACTACTCAATTTTTCATTACTGTCCTTTCCCACGGATGCAATTTTATAATTAGACTTCATAATGCACTTTATGCACCTCACAGAGAGCCTTTAACTTTAAACTATTGCTTATACCATACCATTACTGTCAAACTAATGTATCCTTTCAGGTTGCAGGCATAATAGTTGAGAGATGATTCCACATAGTCCTACCTCACTCCATTCACATTCACACGTATCACAAAAGTAGCAAAAAGGAAGACGTTTAGTCCGCAAATTGGTGAAATGTGACTGTGATTACAGTGATGATAGCTAAAGTTCTTGCATGCATTGTGCGTGGGAGTCGAGAAAAGTTGAGGATGACACACCTCTCAAAAAATTGCTTTAGATGTAATTTAAAGTAAAAGAATTGCTAATTTGATGATTACGTGTGTGTGCCTATTACTACCCTATTCCATCAAATTTGTCCTATTTCCCAGGTGCGTTAATCTTGTGTGCGCACTTGAAAGCATACATACCATAATAAATCCTTTCTACCGGAAAACTTTGCTGATTGTGATTGTGTGCTGAATCACTGGTGATACCCTTCAAAAAGATTTGTTACAACAAATCTACTAAGCATACCTATATACTAGAAAGGTTATTGTAGGCTAGATTAGATTGTACACCTGAGGCATTACGCGACCTTACATACCTATATCATATTCAACTAATTTATTCACGAGTTGATGTCGTAATTATATAATTTAAATATTTAATAGCAATATTATGCTCTTCTCATTATCCTCATTTTGTTTATTATGACCTCACCAAGTACAAAAATGCAGCTTTGACTGGTCGTGGGAATTGGAATCAAGTTTGGAGAACTACAGAAATAAATAGGAACCTCCTAAAATAAAATAACGTTTTCCTTATTGCCGTTATTTACGAAACATTAAAATAATTTGCATACTAATGAAGTTGTGCCTAGTTAAAATATCTACTCTTGACAAATCAAGTTTATGACCGCGCTGATTTTGTATCAGCAGAAAGAAGTATATGAGTTGTGTGGCGAGTTTTTATGCATTTTCCTTGATGCAACTGCATAGCTAGCTACCTGTGTGAGGTATAATTAAAAGATTACTGCTAGATTACCAAAACATACCCATAAAATTATTGTGTTTTGTACATACAACATTAGATTTGTACATCAATTATCTCAAAAGTGTATCAACATCAACTCTTTCGTACAGTGTTCCTACTTAGTTTTGCGCAGAAATAAAAAAAGTAATACTTGTCCCGTGTGTGTAACAACATTTATCATAATATATCATTTATCCTTATTTGTCAATCGTATCGTGCCATCTCTTCAAATATTGCGGTGCCGTCAACATGAAATCCAACACCCTGCTGTAATGCAATCCTCACATTTTTTAAATATTGATAATCATACGTGCATTATTGACTTTTTATAACTTCCATGCACACATTATGCCAATGCAATGGGATTGCTCTCAAAATGTAGTTTTACTGCACGCAACCAAAAATTACAGTTCGTCTTTTTTTCTCTAAAGCGAACTATTTCAATTTCACAATTACACACTAGAAAAATATTTCAAAATCCTCTCTCAGCGAAAATTCCTGTCGCAAGTCAGGCAAAGAACAAGAAAAGGGACAAATGAAAATGGCTTCGGCTTCTAATGGAGTTGTCACTCTTTACTTTACTCTTTGGATCATTTAATTGTGATCACATTATGATTAATAGTATAATGAATGGAAATACATTGTGTCACAAAGTTGAAAACGCAATGCACTTACTTACTGTCGCAAGGTTCTTAAATTTGTTGTTCAAGCTGTAGCTAGTTTTATCGTCACCATCTCATACCATACCATAGCAGCTATACCTTTTGCAATGTCATAAAAATGACCGATATGTAATTTGACAAGCAATAAAATCAATAAAATAATACACGCTTATCATTTTTTCATAAGAATATGAAATGAAAAATGGGACTTGCTCTGCTGAAACGGTAGTGCAAGGCAATGAATCTTCCAAACTGTATTTATGCTTGATAACGACTTTATGAACTACGTGAATAATCAGTACGTTAAAGTTGGGAGTACAACATGTAAGTTCTATATGCACACAAACACGTGCCAACAATTACAACTACCGGTACTGCTACTCCACTGGTTTATCACGTACAATATTGTAGTCAACACCTTCTTCTAAGGAGCATAACACTCGACTTAATTAACGGTTTACTCTTTACTACGTACCATTAAAGTGTCAAGATTGCTTCAATATTGCTTCTTTCTTTGCTACATTTATTTTTTTAGACAAATAGTTGCATGCAACGCTGTCAGAAATTCCTGAAGTAAAGAAAAATAATAGAACGTCTTGAACATTAATGTTTATATTCATCGTTTTAGAGCTCATAGTAATGTACATGCCACTACCACCAATAGGTGCTTTAGATTAACTAGTATTGACTAGTAGTTGCTACAAAGTTATAGTTACGTTACTAAAAAGCAATCCGCTCTTAGGACTCTAGAAGTAGGTATGCATAGCTAGTTGAACATATAATAATGTATTTCCACACCTGCTTTAATTTACTTAAAGAAAGATGACAACATTTTTTTTTCATTCACCTGAGTTGACTGGGTTGGTGGTAATTTATGAGTTTAATATGTGCTAATGATTGAATTTATATTTACTTGCTGTAGGTATGTGATTGCTAAAAACGATATTGAAATAAAATGTTTTAGATGCTGACAATGGCATGCGATACAAGAATTAATTTAACTTCAATTGCATACTTTTACTATTGGAACTTTTCATTTAAGCTAAAAATTAAGGGGGTAAATGATATACCTATAATGTTATCACGTCCAATCTCAAGAAATCTAGAGGAAAATATTCGCACGGAAACTAAAACGTTTGCCTACATGATGTGAGTAATGGATAACTTCTCATCAGGGATTGCTCACAATTTTTAGCGATATTCCCCATTTCGACTAGTACTATCTTATCGTTTTACTAATCAAATATGTGTATTTAGATTTTGAGATCATGTTTGTTAAATGAGGTGTCTACATTCTTTTAGCTGTCAGTTGAGCTTTAACTCATTTATCTTTGAATCAAGATCTCATTTCGACCATTATTTGCATTTGAAGTGATGGTGGGCGTCCTGTAAAAAACGATATGGTTGCTCTAAATGTCAAGTTAATAATAAATAATAACATATCAAGTTTGCACCATGACTCTGACAGCCAAATGAGCTCTCCCAGCAGTATCCCATCATTATCCATTAATCCTGTCACCCTTTGACTAATTAGTGGTTACCCATCAAACAGTGATAATGAGCGTTTTTTCGTTCCACATTACACATGCTTAATTCGGCTCTTTATAGGAATGAATATTTAATGATTATGCTGTGATTATGATAATCACGCAGTCAGTCAGTTGTACTTTTTATGAGCTGTCCCACCCATGCAATAAATCCAGAGAAAAATAGGCGTCTTTAATCATCATCGGGGACTTTATCTAGAGCACGTTGAAGAATATTACTAATGCTTACTCATTTACGAGTTGAGAATAGTATCAAAGTCTCACACACAGTTGATATGATTTAGAGCTACAATCGGTCAAACAAACCTGCAGCGGTGGTGTAGGTGGATTTTATTTTAGTTCAAGCGAATTAGTCACTCTTGATTATGCATAATAATGATGTGATATTGATATGCGATGAGATCCAAAGATGAAAGATGGAAACTCAGATACAAACAAATAACAAGCGTATGCAAGATGCAAGACTGCATTGAAATGGCAATAATAAGCTGTAATCTTTAATCTATGAATAAAACAGTATGTTATGTTTCTCATTTTTTGTCGCATAATTATTCATTTGCATTCTTCACGCAGTCACTGCTAATAACAATATCATGTTTGGAATGTCAGAAATTCCTTGTACGCTTTGTATTTCAAAAGCCACCATGTAAGTAGCAGAAACAAAAGAACCACTAAATCGCATTATGATTCCATTTGTTTCAGAGTAAGCAAACAAAGAATTAGTGCAAAAATGAATTGCAATGCAGCGGTACGTGGATGATGCATAATATGGTGCATCCATGCAGTTGATACAGTTTATTGTTTGCTTTTGTGTATGCATTCTTTGAAGAGATTCGACCATTGCTAAAACTGATAGTGAGTTTTAGAAGCATAATATATCATACATCATATCGTTCTGGTTTTAGAATTAAAATGTAAAAAAAAGGTTCATTTTATTAAGTCAAACATCAACATTTTGTTACAGGCATATATGAATATAAAATATTTGCATACGCTGTATAGTAACATGAGAGCCACTCATTCATTCCCATTTTTCACACGGTTGGCGGTGTGTAGAACTAAATTGACTTGAGTTGATATTATGATGGTAAGGTTAGAGGGTAAGGATAAGGAGCCCTTTTGCACGCATAGTAGCAAAATATTTTTTTTTATTTGTTTTGGTACATTACGCGGTTGACTTGTGAGAATTAGGAATTGTCTTGTGACAAGGCACAACTGTATCAACAAAGAACAAACACAAAAAAGCGATGAACTTCTTTCTTGGTGTAATCTGTGTTAAGTGCACATAAACTATTGTAAATGCATGTGTATTATATAATACGCATAGTTAATAGCAAACCAATTTGGTTTTCATGTGGCTTGGTACTTCAGGCTCACACTTCACATGTCAGGCCGCTCTATTGCATATTGACGCTCATTGTTGTATGAGAATATATATAGTGGAGGAGCCCATGTGTGTGCCCTTTATTACATGAACTGTTTCTCTGTGTTACATAATGGATGAGAAATTTCTTCTGAATCAAGTAGATATGAAAAGAGTATAAAGAACGATTCAATGGATGATTTTATAACAGTCTGGTCTTTTGGATAATTGCACACCATTTTCATTTCATTGTTGACTTTGCACCTCACCCTCTTCGTTGGTGTGCCCTCGTTCAAGTTTTAGCAATAGCTAATAGTACGTCAGCGTTTTGGAGTTGAGTAACAACTACATTTTGCAAATGTAAGTAATCCAGCTTCAAATGGATTCAGAAACGGATGCAGTTGTTTTGGTTGATGTGCAAATCTTCAAGTGACATTGGATCGCTTCTTCGTATCCGGAAATTTTATATAAGGCTGGCCTAGTCTGGAGTGTTAAGTGCAAATCGGCTACACAAAAATATTAAAAAAGACACCAGTCTTTTTAATATCGAATTATTTTTTTATTAGTGCAAGTGTTTTGCATTTTTCCAGTTTCTACATTTCATTATGTTGCCAAATCACAGTTCTAATCTTAAACGCATTATGGGTTCGTCCACGAGATTGTTGTGCTGGTTGTTTATAATTTTGTGTGTTCTTAAGCTGTCGGAAGCGCAATTGTCACGTAAGTTTTTATGCAATGTATATTTTGACTTTTTAAAGTTTTCAGTTCAGTTGTGAGTAGCTAATAAAATTAACATAATGCATTAATATCTACTTTAATATTGACTATAGTTGGGTTGGATTTCTACAAATATCTATAATTATGGATATTGTTTTGTTTAACATGGACAAAAAAGCTTGCTTGCAAAAGTACGTTTAATGTGCCGAAATCATTTAGTTAGGGAATTTAATTAAGGAATCTTGTACAAAACGATGATTCAAATAAGATACACCAAGATACAGATCACTTCCGATCCTTGATTAGATATGATGTTCAAATTCAAATTGAACACAAAGATCGCTTTTAGCATACAGAAGATCCTGTCGGTGTTGCGCGTAATTATTACTTAAACCATCTTTTAAATTTAAATCAACTCTGAAGATTAAGGAAAACCAGCAAAAGCATGCAAACAATGTGATAATCTGTACGTCAGTTACATACTCAATGACTTATTCGTATATGATTCACCAATTTAATTTTACATTCACACAAATTGCATATTTAACGTTAATGTGTAGTTTAATCTACATATTTGGTATATAAATTAAATCAAGAATAGTTTCTTTAACAGCATTAAAGCTAGTGCAATAGCAAGGATAGTTGGCATCAAGAAGCGTACTAGATTAATTTTACCTAAAAAAATTCCTAAATGAATATAATATGTATCAAACTTTGCACGATCTCTTTTTAAAGACAATTTTTCATATTTCTAACCTTTAACTTATCCTTACTAATTCCAGCCGTTCAGCAAATTCACTTCCTTCCCAAAACCTATTTCATGCAGTCATCAGAGTCACAAATAGTATCATCATCAATACCAGCCGACATAACCCGTAACCCCCGACATTTGGCACCCGACCGTTATTACGTTGGCCCAGCATCACCCGACCAATCCGGTACAGCAACAACAAGCCTACGATCAAGTACACTAGACCGTTCAGGAAATCCCATAGACTTCAACGCTGACCTGGATCAGGAATTAAAACTGGACATCAGCAACAATAACCCTCATAACAATCAATTCGAAGCCAAAATTCTTCCCAACTCCCAACAATCCGTCCCTAGAAAAACTAACCGTGGAAAGAGTCGAAGAACCAAAACTCGTCCACCTAAGAATGTTATAATTTATTCATTGCCAGAACAATCATTTTTTGCTGCTGGAAATGACGACTCATCATCATACACTGAAGACTCCCGAGAGTCCAGCGGGCTCCGATCCGACCTCGGTGATGAAGTCATTGAGGAGCAACCTCAGGCTGACAGCAAGGAGTTTAGGACAAGCAGCTCAAGTGCAGCAAATCAAAAGAAAGCATTACTTGGCCAATGCATGGCTCAATGTATCGATGCAATTTTGTAGATTTACATTCTGAATGAATCGCAGCCCCAGAAAACATTCGCGCAAATGAGGACCACTGTGATTGTTAATTAGGAAAAATGTAAAAACTGTAAAAATGAATTTGTGACTGAGTGAGTGATTAGGTCGGCCTTGAGAGATTTAGATCAACTATAACAAATTAGTTATCTTCCTACATTCTCATCAAATTTGTGAAAAATTGATTAAAGCCATAAAGCCAACATTCCATTCTCACCTCTAGAACAAATTAAGGTCATTGGCAGACACTGAGAATGATATAGATTCAAAGCACCTTTCCTGCTCACCTAAAGTGTCAAAGTGTAGCACAAAAACACTTTCTTTTAATCTAATTACCATCATCAAAGTCAATTTCTACCCCAGAAGAAAGGAAGTGTTGTGAGCAAACCTAATAAGCGGCACAACCACCAATGAAAAAGGGAAAGGCAAGCTTTATATGCATAAGAGGAACGAACGTTAATTAGTCACCTGAATTAATTACATAATTAAGACATTTATATACAAACAATAACACATTGTATAATACATTTAATAGTACGGTAACCTAGTTCTATGCGAGTGAGTACTGAAAAAATGGATGGTTTTGTTGAAAGAGAAAAAAAGATTTGGTGAATGAAGATGATAATCAAAAAACCACGCTTTTAAATGATACGTACCCTTTTTTAATCATAATGTTTCGTGTGTACGTAATAACTGCTGCAGGGACTAAATCAGCTCAACCAACCTTTCCTTTCCCAAAAACCATATCTCGTCTGAAACTGCAAGTTCCCATGATAAAAGTTGCAAAAACTACAAGACGAAAAAACTGCCTTTCATTTTCTTCCATATTACATCCCATACTTTAGATAAATATGAACGTGTGCGTCTCAAATACGTAACCTTTCATACCATTGACATTAGTTAGTTTTGTAAAAAAAAAAAACGTATCCCAAATCAAATCCTCAATGACACAGAAACAGTTGTTATTTCGTTGCACGGATTAAAATATGAGTCATTAGATATCTTCGTGTGTGTTTTAAAGTTCAAGGTAGTTCATGTAAAGTACATAATCACAATTTATGATAGAATACTAATACGAGCAAGACTTGTCAACAAATGTGAATGTAACCTCTTTGTATAACATTCCTGTACAAATTGTAGATTGCCTATACTTTCACATTGTTATTCTGCAACAAGTTCTTTTTGTGATAAGACTCATTTTTAAATAAGATTTTGTAAAGTAATTTAACCACTCCATTATACATATATTTTGGACAAGAGAAATGTGAATAAAGACGAGATTATGTTTTATAATAAATACTAATTAAATTTATATTATCCTTGGTTAATCTTAATCTTGAGATGTGCATATTCAATGTTTCACATATCCTATCTGGTTAAAAGATAATGAAGACACAAGCTACTGCCAACTGCTGTGTACTGCAATGATGATAATGATAAGACAACTTTAACTGACCTTGTGATTGGAAGCTAATTAGAGTTCTAATTGTCAACTTTACTTTGATAAAGCCAAATAATCCACACCGAATGAGATTCTCGCTATCTCAATCAACCCCTAATCTGAAAACCATTCGTTTCGTGGGATCGCACCGACGAGTTAATTAACCGTGCCGAAGAAGCTTATGCCTTAGACCGTCATATATTGATAATCAAAACTCCACATGTTGTCACCTCTCTTATCGATCGATTAGGATGTTCTCTCATAAAAATTAACTGTTTCTCCTAGATGAAAAGTCACAATCAGAAAAACAAAAAGGTACAATGTGTACGAATGTTATTTTATGATATATTCATATTATCGTGGAATGAAATCATTCCTTTGAGAATTATTAAGTACACATGACATGCACAAGTCAAGTTGTTTGTTCATTCGTGAAGGCATGTAAAGTTCAGTAATTATAACTACGTATTTAAATTCGTGCGAATGTGAATCGCACGATTATGGTAGATGTTTTGCTGCCCTTAATCAGAACACTGCAGGGAATCCAATGAGAAACATTGATATTGATATTGACGAATTGAAGTGAGTTACATCGCAAGGGTGACAATGTCAGTACAACAATTTATTACTACCTTTTTTATTGTGGTCATGTTAAGCTAATATTATATCATGAGAAAATGTACACTTGGCATAATTTAAAGTACATAAATTCTATTTACATGATTATTTCTGCTAGGAGTTGTTGAATATTTAAACAATCAACTTGGAAATAAAATTCAATCGCTACTGTTTTTATTGCCTGCCTGATTCGATGACAGATTTTAGAATTTTAATTATGAGAACCCCCACTTAGTCAGTCAGAAGTAGTTAGTTTTATTATACATTTGCTAATGCTCATGAATGAAGAATTATTTTTTAGATTTATGTGCAAATCTAAATCTATTCCAAACCCGAGATGAAGAAGCTGCAGTCTAGATTAGACGATGGCTGCACGAAGGATTACTTTTATTGGGGTAAGGTAAGGTAAGGTGTAGTTCACGGTCGTTACAGCTTGCAGATTATAATGAACCTAAGAAAATTCTAACTAACTGCTGAAAGGAATGCATTTTAAAAGTGGCAAATCATCTATAGACACGAAGATGTGTGACAAACTTAGTTGCCCAACGAAATGCAGTTGTAAACTACAACTTGTAATTTAATATTTAATTGTCATTTGCTATTATGAAATATTGTTTGGTGGAGAAACCTGTGTGATTGTATGAAATTCATTTTTTGTAGTGGAGTTCTTCAATAATTGATCCCATTTTTGTAAAAAACAACATGTCTATAAATTTTTTTTGAATGCAAGAACGCATAAGAAACATAAATTTTAATGCATTTTTTGTTCGTAACATGTCTGAGGAAGTTAGATTTCTAGTTCTTTTAAATATGCTGTACTTTGGTAAATGCACAACTTGAAATTTTTAATGACGTGACAAAATTCAGTGAATTTTAAATGCAAAATGTTATGATTGGCACACAATTAATTGATTCGATTCGATTAGGTAATCCTTAATGATGAATGGGCTGCCCATAACAAATCTATTGAGGTCTATTGAATTGTGATTGTCGCTTGGCTCGACTAGACATTTCTGTACATTCTTCTTGCATGTTTCTTATCATTATTCTCATAACTTTGTCCTACCGCAACGTATTACCGATTGTCTTGCTTTATATTCTACATACATACATCTCTACGTGCAAGCCAAATCTGAAGC
Organism: Orchesella bifasciata; assembly: GCA_034697805.1. Lineage (NCBI taxonomy): Eukaryota > Metazoa > Arthropoda > Collembola > Entomobryomorpha > Orchesellidae > Orchesella > Orchesella bifasciata. The sequence goes on from JAQGAP010000169.1 coordinate 45,265, forward strand.
CAAGAAAGAGCGGAATACAATACTGGAGCCAAATTGAATCGTATAGCTTGATTGAAAGGAGAGTAAATTTCAATATCTAAGCAGGTAATGTTGAATGCATGGAGTTTTACACACTTAAACAGGAACAGAAGTCGGAGAAAACAAGCTTCCGCAAGAATGATGTTAAAACGGATGACCATGATATGCAAAATGCATATATTTACAATTTTGTATTCGTTTTTTATATTGTGTAGGCATGCATCGTTGTACTTTGACCTTTTTAATTTTTGGCAACTGAAATAAATTCCCAGCATCTACGAGGAACATGGCATTACAAAAGACAAAAATACTTATAAAACGATCGTAGAAGGTCAGTAAAAGTTACTGCATCTACGTGGACTGAAGATTGGAAGATGCACGTAAATTCTTTTTGTAAGTACACATTTTATCATCTTAATGCATTCCTCCTACTTTTTACTTTCCCGACGGAACATTTGGTGAACAAACTTATAGAAGAATCAGAACTTATTGGTATATCAGATATACAGTAACGTAGTTGTTGCAAAGATTTATTTGTCATTTCCAACATAAGATTAAAATATTCATTATTTTAGTTGTATTATGTACATTGATACAAAATGAGAGTACATACGTTAAAGTACTAGACGTACATTTTAAATTCTTTTCATGTATATTTGAATGTTGAGTTACAGATCACAGATGCAGAAGAGATAGGTTCCTTAATATATATCGGTTGAACTTGTCTGGAGAGCCTAAAATATAAGATGAGAAGTAACTTGGGAAATCAATTTCGATGCTGTTGATGGAAAAACTTACGGCTGATACTAACGCCCTTGCCATGTGTACATAATTTTACGTAAATCATGACGTTCTACAGGCAACTAATGACTACACTATTCGGAGTGCATTTGGTTGAATAATTTCATGGCAAACCAAATGCCACTCCCAGTCAAGTTTTCATTTTATCAATCCTATTAACTTTACTCCCATGCGTCTTTGTTGATGAAATATTTGGTTTATAAAAATAGTTTATGTAAAAAATACTGCATTTTATTCCACTGTAGCATCAGCATCCCATTTTCATGCCACTTCTCCGACTCGGATGATGAATCACTGTCACATATGAGTTACGCAACAAATGCTTCCAATTATGCCAATATTTCTGCATAGCTATAAGATCCGCAATTTGCACCACAACCAACAACAACAACTACTAAATGTTCACTACTACACGCTAAACACACATAACGTCTACGTCGTGACAAGATGCATGGATTTCCCCCTCTTCTTCCGTTGACATAATTTCTCCGCAAACCATACACATTCTAATGTTCTTTGGATCCAGTTGTGTTGGATGAAATTCTATCGATAAAAATATCAAAAGTACACACATTTCGTATGAGATGCATACTTACATAATATCCTATTTTAAAACAGTTTTTCATACCCGCATGCCTCTCATGTCCTTTACTCAAATCTGCTGCAACTTCGTTATTTTGGCACGGAAAACACCGAACTTGGTACATGATAACAATTATCCCTGCCTTAAAAATAAATAAAAATAATTGGAATAGGTTAATTGTGAAACATTCCTCATATTAACCCAACCGGTTTGCTAAGATAGATCTCACGATGATAAAATGCTTCAAGAAAAAACTTACAGCCAGAGTCACGAACATGGCAATAAGCCATATTATAAGGAAGTAAATTGTGTCATTCTCCATCTTCCAAATAAATGATATCGTAACTTTTCATTTAGCCCTCTTCCATTACAATATACACTTCCACCTTAAGTGTTTTATCAGCCTACACATTTATTAGCTCAGCTCTCGTATGAGTAACCAACTTACGTAACTTATAGTACTGATTCTTCAAAAGTATAAAAATGGACTTTTGGAAAATTCATTAATTTTCAGTGAAACAATAGCCAAAACAAAATTTATTGATGAGACCCAAAATTAAGGACACAGAAATAGCATGTAAATGCACAATAACGGAAAAGTTATGGCCATAAAACTTTATGTCTCTATTGAATTTCTGTGATTGTATTAATTACATGCAAAAGTACTATACTGTACTCAATTTCAACGAATAATGCGTCCTTTCGTCAGAAACTCGAAAACTTTCATAGTTCTCTTTCTAAAAATCAATATTATATATGTTCTTTCTTCTACCCTAACCCTACCAAAGTTTCTTATAAAAGTAAAAAGCTTTTAAGTAGTCGTCTTCTTAGCTTCTATCAACCATGGTTGGATGAACGTCACTTTACCTGACAAAAAATACTTTTTACTTTGACAATGACAATTCAATGAATAATTCACCGTACTTCCCGTTCTGATTTTTACGGGTCCACAAAAAACAACCGTGACTAGTCGATTATGGAATGTAAAACACCAAAAAATATGAGTTAAGGCCATATCGTGATTAAATGCTTAGCATATAATATATGCATATAACATTATGATACGATGCTAACTGGAAGGAAGACAGAGTATAAACAATTATTGACTTCTGATTTTACCTTCAATCTACCGAAATTGAAATTACATTGACGTACGTACCATGTATTATTCTGAAGGATGGAATAAACGACATGTGCAGCGGCAATGGTATTGTAAATTTTACATTTTTTGCCCATTATAAATTGAACATCCGCCACGCTATCAGAGTTGGTCTTACTCTGAAAAGTAATGGCAACTGGAGAGATATACCCTATTATACTCCCTTTGTTTTCCCTTATAATTTTTATCGATCACCAGGAATTTAATATTCTGAGTTGTACACAGTTCGCTAAAAAGATTTAGGTATCCATATCTGTTTAACTTTTTTATGGCAACTGGAAACACAACATTCACATTTATATTGCATTGTACTTTTTTATACGTCATATTAAAACCATATATTTTCATAGGCTCTCAGGGTTCTCTCTATCTCCGTTTCCTAATTGATTGACCAAAGAGAAATGCGTGCTAATTGCAGAAAGCTGATGTGGATTCTTTAATATTTTTCCTTAAAACTTACATGAACATAACTACTTCGAGTAGATATGCAAATTCATACCTTCAAACATCCATAATTTGATGTCTTGATAAATAGATTCCCGATCGGATTGAAAAGTCGGAAAACGGATGCATAATTCATGAAAATGCAATGCTTTTCGAACATATATTCGTCCCAATCCCAATCCATTGCCTGAAAATATACCAAAACTTTATCTCAAACTGCTTTTCTGTTGCTCATTCATTATCATTACCAGATTACCACACACGGAGACTCCGGAGTGTTCCTTGCTGACAAAAGGTGAAAGGATAGAATTCAACAAATACTTTGGTTGGGGCAAGTTGGTGTGTAGCGCAAAGGTGAAGATCAAAATAAAAAAACATTTGGCCACGTAATGCTATCGTAGCACTTCAATTCACAAACTAACTTTGTCTTACAAGTCATTAACAACAATTTTATAAACACTTTACTCTACTCTGGTGGTCCACTAACTAATGATTAGTGTTCAAATTTGCAATATAATTTAATGTCAGTGTAACTTTCCTGTTTATATTCTCAAAGGTGCAAAATAAAATAGATAACGATAACGGACATTTAACTCAATTTAATTTTTACTAACAAAAACAAAACAACCCAGTCTGGATATTGAAACGGGGGTCTTGCGATGAAGTGGTACTCTGGAAATATTGCTGAGGCTGTTCAGCATTCGAAGAAGGAAGGTGCTGTGTTTTTTGTAGCCATTTTCGGTAAGATTGAATCAAGAAAACTATTATTTTAAGAAATTGGTTACAGCTGACTGTAAAGATGCCAAGTTAATGCTTTGGATTTTAATATTTACAGGAAATGATGACCAGTCGAAGAAGCTGGAAGAGGCAGTGGAGTCAGCTGAAATCCAGTCATTGTTATCCTCCACTCAATTTGTCTGCATTCGGCTAACGGCAGATTCACAAGAGCATACACAGTTTAAGCAAATTTGTGAGTGAATAATTGACTGTTAATCGGAAAATTATGAAGGTTAACCATTGCCATTGATTGATTGACTTTGAATTGATGTGTGTGTAGATTCAAATGCGGAGTCACCCTGCTTGTACTTTATCTCATTGATGGGCGCACCAGTTGAAATAATACATGGGGACGCTGCAGCGGAAGAGTTGAAGCAGCGATGCGAATCAGCGTGGTCAAAACATTCAAAAGTTTTGGAGTGTCAGAAGTCTCCCCCACCAACACAAGTAGTTCAAGAGTCGCAGTCTGCGTCCAGCTCTCAAAATTCTGGAAATGCACCGGGGCCAAGCTCTAGCCGAGAAACTACTCCAGCAGTAGATGAGCAGGATGATGCAGATATGACGTTAGAACAGAAAATAGAGAGGGCTCGCCAATTGGCTGCTGCCAGAGCAAAGTTGAAGCTGGAAGAGGAAGCCGAGGTATGATATTAATGCTTTTCCAAGTCGTTTACAATAATTTTTTTGGAGGTGTTAATGTCATTTTCCATGTTAAGGAGGAGCGTAAACGTGAGGTGGAACGTCGGGAAGCTGGTAAAGGAATGGCTGAACTGAAGCGTTGGCAAGAAGAACAAGAAGCAAAGCAAAGAATTGAGGAAAGAAAACGGGAGAAACGAGAGGAGCAAGAACTCCGTCAGAAATTACGTGAACAGATTGCTCAAGATCGCGCAGAGCGGAATAAAAGAACAAACGCATCCTTTGCATATGATGGTGCTGAACCAAGTAGTTCCAGTGGAAGTGCCCAGAAACCAAGTGTAATTTCCAGTGCACCTGTTAACTACGCTGGGAAAGCAAGGCTCCAATTTAGAATGCCTAATGGTTCTTCTCAAAATCACAATTTCGACCAGGATGTTACACTGGGCCATGTTCGAAATTTTCTAACGGATGGGCAACATGTGAAGTTCAGGTATGTAAACGCATTCGAAAAAGTAAGTATGATGTGATTTTTTTTGTATGCTGAATGCTCATGATCATGGAATTGTCTATCTCACCAGCAATTTTAGCTTGTGCGTCGCTTTCCCTCGAAGAATGTTTACCTCTGAAGAATATAACAAATCGTTAAAGGATTTGGGACTTTTACCCTCCGCTGCATTATTAATTATTCCGGTAACGGTCATTCTTTTTGATTATAACATTGATGCATCAATTTAGTTATGTTCTAGTTCACTGTGATTGAAAATTTGTAATTTATTATAGGCTGGAGGGAACGTTTTAAGCGCTGCGTCAGGTAATCAGGGCTCCGCCATTTGGTTATGGCTGACAACCCTGTTAGGATACCTTTTGTTCCCTGTGACATATTTATTCGGGACGCTGCAACGTGCCCTTCCTTCAAGTGGTGGTGGTGGTGGCAGTAGTACCCAACCTCCAAAACCTAGTACGTCTAGCGGTAATGAAAATCGTTTGGGTGGTTCTGGTGCTGGAGCTTCGTATAGGGCAGGAAATGTAGATAAACGGAATACAGGTCCCACCGCTGGCCAACCTGAAGATTTGCGGAAGCGTAACGTAAAATCAGAGAAGTATGTATTTGTATTTTAAAATTGCCAACTACTCTGAAATAAATATGACATTGCATTTATCTCGCGAGGGCTCATAAAAATAATTGCGCGGAATTACTTTTGCAGAAATTCGGATGGAAACATTCATCGCCTTCGGAATCAGGAAACTGATTCAGATGAAGATGTAGGAACTTGGAATGGAAATTCAACTCAACAGAAGCCACGTTGAGCATTAAACCTTGACCTTTCTGAGTAGACTGAACATAATTATTTAAATCATTCGAAACGAACGAACACGATGGATTAAATAGAAAGCTTTTGCGGAATTTATGACTAGATTGTTTTATTTTTCAATATAGTATGCTTGTGTGCTTATTATTGAAGATACAGGCATCTCTGACTTTAAACTGTTATGTAATGCGTTGTAATCGCGTGGTCTTAAATTAATGTGGTGCTCTGTGATAGTTAATGATTGGCAGTTGAATCAACTTTCGGAATTTCAAAATCAAAAATTATATCTTTGAAATACACCCGTTTTAATTAATTATATTTCGTGTTAGTTTCAACCGTAAGAAATATGCTCGTTTTGTATAGTTTTGTTTGTTGTGCAATGTGCATAATATATTTTGATGCACTTTGATGTATGTATAATAAACCCTTATATATAGGTTTTTTCTCCATTTATCTCTCTGTTTTGAAGGTGACATGAAAAATTATTTAAGGTTAATCGTGTACTTTTCATTCATTATATAAGTATTTATTTGCAAAACAGTTTATTCTCGATATCGTTTACTTACATGCATACACAGCATAATATAATTCTGATTCATTTTATATGGTTTACAAATCTTTAATTGATCCTAATACTAGTGAATATCAACGGTCAACCGTGTCACATTATATAATATTAACTAATTCACTCGTGTACAATGAAAGAGATTCAAGCGCTCATGGCCAGTTGCTTCGTTAATACTTTTACGAAACAATGGGAGTATCTTTATGTTTTGGAACTCATGCTTCCAGACTTTCGGATCACATTCAAACGTCAGAGTTAGAAAAAAACTAAAGTGTTCCATGTTGCATTGCATGGTGTTAACATTTACTATCAAATACTAGATATTATGCAAAGTTTTTTTGCTTCATTTATAGCATTTTGTTTCGTTTTAATGTAATTGCTAAATTGTGCATTTGACTGTTTTGTCAGTGTCAGAGTCTGAAATTTTATTAATAGCAAGTCTATAAAAAGTATACTTGTTGACTTACTGAATTTTTTACGATTGATAGCCTGTAATAGTGATGATGAGTTTCGAATTCCAGTCTTAACTTTGACAAATTGTTTAAAAATATTTGTGATGTAGACTTGGTTTGGCGGTTACTTACTGAACAAACGTGACAAGCGATAACTGCATTAAATGTTGAACCTGGATTGAAAATCGGACTGTTAAACAAAGTTTGCTTTCTCCCTTCACAAAAAGATGTCGAGTGATTATAATTTTCTGTTATAGAGAACAAATCAATTTTTCTTACTCTTTTTTATCACATTCATGCACAGGTACTCATGCATACGAAACTCACTTGTAGCATACCATTGGAATTAATGAATATAATTTGTAATACATTCTTAATACAATTACAACAAAATCTATTGCGGAGATTGTATTCATTGCACACGCTACAGGTTACACTTTTTATTTCAAAGATTATATCTTTGCAACAATCGCTTCATGCAATTCTCTGAAGCTTTAGCTTCACGAAAAGGTCCGTGTTTCGTGTGTAGCAAACTACTTTTCATTTTTCATCAATACACATAATATTTTAATAATAATATTTATATGATTTGCAAACCATTATAATATATAAACTTTCGGATCCGAGTTACATACTTTGGAAATACATTTTCTCATCACAATACATTAATTTATAGGTATACATATATATAATTGTGTTATATACATACTTTCTAACATCTAGGGAACGTCTTATGACGGCTCAAGTCCAGCTCGGCCATTCTTTAAACTACCGATAAGTTAACTTGCTACAATCTGCAATACCTAAAATATCCATTCAGATATTTAGTTGTACTGGCATAATCTTAGTACTTTATGCTATCACTTTTTTATTACTCTCGAATAGCTACCGAAGTAGGTATAAGTAGTACTTACTTGCTTTGCTCAACTAATCGTAAACCTTACGTTGTATACCTGACTGTGGCTAATTAATATTATAACATAAGAGAGAATACTTACGTCTTCATTAATTTGACTGATTTTTATACCTGCATTATTACATACAACGCAAACAATAATGATCATTTTTTTTCCAACGAGAAATGGCAAACTAAATGTGTGGCATGAGAATTTATGATTATGAACCAGCATGATGTAGCAAAGCCAACGCCTTTCCATTTGCTTTAACGGTAAGCACCAGGAAACTCTTTCCATCTTTACTAAATACGACCTATATATAGCTTGTTTGGTTATTGGACCTGGACGCATTGTCTTTACGGCGAGTGGGAGGCAGTTGTTTGGTTGGTACGTATTTACCTTCGATGAGAAAGTTTATGGTCTCCTTGTCGTATTCTCTGTTTACGTGTCAGTTATCAGCTTACATAACGAATTAATTCGTATATTGTAGCCTTGAGCAAACTGGCCTGGCTTGTTCAAGAAGTAACATAAGACGCATTATTCGACTGCCTTCAGGGACTTTTTCGCATCGCTGCTTCATATCCAACAAAACATTATAGATACCGTTCTCCAGCGCTATTCTTAATGTTGGAGTATCAGAGTTGGAGTAGCAAGCGGGTTTCTCTAATTCCCTACGATTCCAGAGGTAGCTAACAACTTTCGAGTTAATAAGATAATTGAATGAATCCAAGAAGAAAATCTAATGAAATGAGAACCCTCTTAATGAAATGGGTACTTCTCAAGAACGTTCTACTCTGCAAAACGACACACTACATCATCCATCCAACATCAGTGTACGCTTTTTATACGGAAGTTTGGATGGGAAGGAAAGTAAACGCAGGTTTGGTTGAGAATTGTATGAAACTTATTACACAATGGAGAACTTACAAGTGGGATTTTTGCAAGTATTAATTACATCCCTTTGTTACCAAATATTATGATTCAGCTCCAGCCATAAGCTTCTCCATGCAATTGTATACCTCTAAAATAAGTTGATTTCAAGTGCAGTTAGTAGCCTACCTCTGGAAAGTACAAGCCATAATAGCTACACAGTTTTGGCTTACTATATGATGGTATACTAATTTCACGAAATAAATAATTTTCTTCAGTTTTTTAGTTTTGATTGATGCAAGGTTAGACAATGTGGCACTAACTTTTGTTCCACTCCTGCAGACTTGGAAATAACAATTGTTTTCTAAGTAAAAAAGGTCGTACCGTGTAGGCGTATAGTGAAAAAGCAATAAAAATCCAATTTAGGCGAATGTTCTTTCTTATAACTTCATAGCTTTTTGTTGTATCGCTTCTACATTTTTTTGCAGCTAAAACTCTGTGCATTATTTTAATGAATAGTGGGCCATTTTTTGCTCCTCCAATTATGCAGATTTGCTTTGTTACCTTTTGATAATGTCAAACTCTCACATGCATATAATTTAGATGACTGTAAAGACCGTGAATTTCTCCAAATTAGAGAGTTAATATGGAACATCAAACCAGTTCAGATGGAAATACTTTCTTTCACCTCTAGTTGAAGTTACTTGCTGCATCCATTACGTACTATTTATTTTTAGCGATGGATAAATAATGTTAAAGATCATGTAAAATTCACGTGTAGTCAAATTGAAAGTAGACAAAGGTTGAAGGTTTTCATTGACAAATGTTAGAAAATGTACCAATGTTTCAATCAGCCCCGTTTCATAATAACTTACATTCAATATCGCCACTGTACTTGACATTTCGAAATCAATTCCTGCTGTTTACTACTTACGTGTTATAATCCAGCCTGACCTCACTAGTCTGCCATAGTATTGTAATAGAATATCAAGCCTGAAGCCAAATTGCCAAATTCTTCACACAAGGTATATGTTACATTTAGTTTTGTTCGTTACAGGTAAAAATGAGATACTTATCTCATTTTCACATGTGAAAATAGCACCGTTAACCATATATTATATACGTTAATTTTGTGGATGAGTGAGTAACCCGATCCCTACGGACTATACATCATCCTTCCCATAAAATACATCAAATAGCTTAAGTACACTACAGTAATTAACGCTATCTTGTTTTTAGCAATGTGTAGTTGAAATATAATAATTTATAGATGTAATTTTGTCATTCGATGCCGTACTCACCAATTTTAATAATTTACGTCATCCAATGGTAGTACGTAACTCACATTTACAATTTTTTATATATAATTTCTCAACGTACAGTGTAAACTATCCAGGTATAATATATAATGCATTGTAATATATTATCATCCATTATGCGTATTCATGTGCGAAGTGATGACTGTATAAAATTTATGGTATCGAATCATCTAAAGCAGTCATGTGTAAATTTTCTACGCATCTGCTCCAATTTTCCCACTAACCAAACCCCTGAACATTATCTAACGGCATGAATTTTTATAACGTGATTTGGTTCGGTGTGCTTTCACTGTGTTTGTGGTAGTTGTGGTTGTTTGTAGTACAAAACAGAAATAATGTATGTAATCTGTCTTCCTCTTTGACATCCAAAATCCAAGTGAATTGGGAAAGGAAGCAATTTCATTGAATACGGAAATGACGAGCTGCTGCTTTTACATCACGGAGCAAAATGCCATTCCATCGTTCATAATCTCATGCATCAGGAATGCTTGACTTTCCATGTAAACTGCGTCGTTCAACTCGCCACCCGAATCTTGTCCACGAGCTAGAGCCTGCAAGTAAAAATCCAGTGGTTAGTAAAGTAATCAAAAGCTAACTTGACCTCAATTAAATTAGAAGTATATGTATATACATTGTCAAAATAAATTGGGGTATAATGAGATAAAAAAGGAATGACCATGCTAGCAGGTTAGACAACAATCCACATCCACCAATTAACCTCAGAAAAAGCTTATATGCTCACGTCGTTCGTATGTGCTTATTAGATGTGGTTACTTACACCAACGAACAAGTCTTCCAGTAGTTTCGTCATTCGTTGCTTTTGCTTATTGTTGTCATACATAGCACCCAGTTTAACACTATATGATTATTATGTACCTTTAGGTACATATTAAGAAGACCTTGTATCGCGTCGTCTGTCGTCTGACGTCTGTCGTCTGTCTGTCTGTCAACACGATAACTTCCGAACCGTTTAACTTTTTGAAATTCTGATTTCACCAGTCG